>JAOTRA010088016.1:0-12183 GCA_026260255.1 Pseudolaguvia tuberculata | reverse complement strand
TCCTCCCTCCTCCAGTCTCGTTCCCTCCAGCTCCTCCCTCCTCCAGTCTCGTTCCCTCCAGCTCCTCCCTCCTCCAGTCTCGTTCCCTCCAGCTCCTCCCGCCTCCAGTCTCGTTCCCTCCAGCTCCTCCCTCCTGTCTTGTTCTTTCCAGCTCCTCCCTCCTGTCTTTTTCACAATGTGTTAATAAATATTTTTATCAATTAATATTTTAATATAATATTCCTTTCATTTGGTCTTGGAAAACCTGAAGCACCTTTACCAATTCTTTATCCTCACCATTTTGTAACCCACCACTACACTGACACCACATACCTTTAGCACGATGTCAGAGGACAGAACGTCTTTGACTCCCTTCACAGTGGCTCCAGCTTTGGTGTACATCTCATCTGGGAACTTAGCAGCCTCTCCGGCGCCGGACTCCACCACCACATTGAAGCCCTGTTTGATAAGAGCATCCACCCCTGCGGGCGAGAGCGCCACCCGTAGCTCATTCTCAAAGATCTCCTTAGGAACGCCGACCGTCAGCTGTTTGTATGGAATACCTACAGAAAGACAAAGAGGGGTCTGATTTTGGTAATGCCTCAAAGAAAGAAGGTCCTGGGTTCGAGCCTCAGGCAAAGAGTCATTCTATGCAGGGTTTGCATGTTCTTGCTGCACTTGCTCGAGTTCAGATACTAAGATTCTTCAGATACTCTGGTTTCCTCAAAGTGTCAAAAAAAATGTGCATCAAGATTAGTGATTCCAAAATTGCCCATAGGTGTGTGTGTGTGTGTGTGTGTGTGTGTGTGTGTGACCCTGCAATGGACTGTTGATTTGTCCAGGGTGTACCCTTGCCTTTTACCCTACATGAGCTGGGATAGGCTCCAGCAGACCTCCATGACTCTGAATTAAGGAATAAGCAGTTTAGAAGATGAATGAATGATTATTATAGGGAGGAGCAGGTGGTAGTGAAGAAAATCAAAAACAATAAAGAAATCAGAAGACACACCTTTAATTTATAGAAGTAAGGTGTGGAGGAAGCAGCAATCACGGCTGACCTGAAAGTTCTCTTCACTGGGTGGTGGCGGTGGTAGTACAGACAAGCTGGTTAAACTGGTTGACAGACAGTTTGCTGATCAACTGAACAGTGGTAATAGTTAAACATTAATTCAGCTCATTCCACCATGATACCACCACTAACAAGTACACGACTATAGAAGTGGCCCAAATGGTTAAAGTTGCTGATAAGACTACCAGGAAGGTTTCAAGCCCCTCCGCCAACAGGCAGCCACAGAAGGTTGGGACCTTGAGCAAAACCCTTAACATGCAGCAGTCACAGAAAAAACCTGAATTTTAGGATCAGAAGAGATTTTGATATTTATTTTACCAACCACAAGATGTCACTGTTTTAAAGCTTGCGTTCAGAACGACACCAGAGGAGGAAACCCAAGTGCGTTGATGGCTAAGGCCGGCCCAAAAGGAAGTATGACTGACAGGTAAGGCATCCAATAAGGGTTTGTTTAGTGGCACGACAGGTTTAGGGGTGTGGAAATGAATCCGTGTATTTTAATGCACTTTTTCATCTACAAATCCTTAGAGGAGGGGGGCAGTCCTGAAAGTTCGACCCACAGAAACACCAAGCTGCCACCATTGGGCTCTGAGCAAGGCCCCTCAAACCCTAATTTCTCCATTCTATAAAAAGATAACTAATACGCTCGGGATAAGGACATTTACCAAACACTATAAAGGTAAATTAAACACATTTACACATTTTCCTAAGTTCACAACAAACCACTAATTGGACTAGTCGCCATACGAGAATTCGAGGTCAATATTACACTGTTACATGAAATAATCCAAGCCAGGTTTTCCTCTGTACAGATGGCATATGACCAACGTTCATAAAATTGGGGGAAAGCACATTTGTATGTGTTTATAAAGAGGAAGAGAATCATAAACAATCAAAATGAATGCAAAGAGAAAAGGCACTGAAAAGTCTTTAAATGATTTTATTCTTTAAATGACTTGCAAGCAAAATGTATTTTAACTCTGCGTTTTCACTTCCTTTTCTGGTCAGTATGTCCACCACGGGTTGTTTTGTCATGTATAGTGTAAATCCCCAAAAATTGTATACAGGTCCATCTTAAAAGACAATGTAAATCCGGGATGTCTACACCAGGACCGAGAGGGTTGGTGTGATGGAGAGTTATGGGTTAACTTAACTCTGCAGGACACCCCGACCCTCCAGGGTAGAGTTTGGACCCCACTGATGTGAGCGGATCATAAACAATATAATTATCATCACAGTGGTTAACCAGCAGGGGTTAATTCCCAGCACTACTAAGTTACAACCACATGGCCACCAGGAAAGACCCTTAACCCCAATTGCTCAGATGTATAAACAATAATTGTAAATAATGCTGGATAAGGATGTCTGCCTAAATCAGAACATCAGGTCCCACATTCCAGACTGGCCAACCCAGATCCTGGACCGGCTGTCCCACATCCACCGAGAGTCACTGCAGGTCCAAACCTCTAGAATGAGATTTTTCAGTTTGCTTTGGAAGCAGGTGTCATGTTGACTGAAGTTTTGTCTATTGTCTTTAAAATCCTTCATAAAATAATAAAAACAAAACCCACTGTTGCTATCACAGGTGTCTCAGTCTCAGCATAAACTCGGCGTACGATTGACCCCGGTTTCCAACCCAGATCATACATGGCCAGAAATAACCGTCCTTTAGCTGTGACTACCATTCCTGCCCATTAATAGCACGTCTCTCAGTCTCTCTCTGGGACACACTGACACACAGAGGGGGCCAGTCTATGGACACAGGACCGCTCATTCATTCTGAGCCAGAACCAAGTCACTGCTCACAGGTAAGATCAAGGACAGACAGCGAGACAGAGGGACACCATGACCTTGGCAAGAATTTACAGCTGGTTAACATGTTGAGCAAATCACACGCCAGAAATAAAAAAAAGTTTTGAAAACACAGTAAAAGGAACTGAAGTCAAACTGAAAAAAAAATTAGCAATAGAAAAAGAAAACTCTAAAGAAAAGAGGGTGTGTGTGTGTGGTTTTTTTTTTTTTACCTAGGCTAGCCGAGCGTGCCAGAGCTTGGTGGGTCCTGAAAAAGCGCACGCATGGTACCTTTGCTGTTCGGACCGAAACCAGTCCAGAGAAGAGTGGGCTGGAGCAGCTGCTGGAAATCACACGCAGTACACTCGCCATCGGAGACACACAAGGAGGAGCTGGGCAGCCGGTTCAACCCTCCTCCTGCAAACACACACACACACACACACACACACACACACACACACACACACACAGACTGTGAACTCAACCCCACTGACCTATCCCAGCATGCCCTACACCGTCCCACCAACCACCAACTTGGCAGATCCACCACGAGGTCACACATTCATAAAATGTATATGGACACGTGTCTGCATTGAAGTACGTCAAAGGCACGTTTCATGTTAAAGGAAATGGATAGAAAAAAAATGAGGCTGTAGGTTTAATTAATTTGCACACACACACACACACACACACACACACACACACACACACACACACACACACCTCAGTAAAGAGATCAAGTTGATTAGAACTCCAAACTGTTGCTTTAAAATATTTTTTTAAATTTACAATTAAAATTAACAATTTTATTCTTTATTAGAATTTATTTTTAAATAATAATAATAATAATAATAATAATAATAATAATAATAATAATAATAATAATAATACAGGAAGTGCAAACTAGTGTTTCTTTAAAAACCCTGGTCACATGGTTATTTTACGTGCAAAAGTTCTCTCAAGTATGTTAAATAGAAGACTGAATTTTTTTTATAAATGTTTATCAATATAATTTATGTTTATAAATAATTTATAAATGTTTATAATAAATATAATTATTTACATTAAATGTTAGAAGCCTTCAAAAAAAGTGACGATTAATAAACGCAATACTAAAAAAAGCTCATTAAATAAACAATTTAGGTGCAAATATTAAAAAATGTTTGCTCGGGATAATATATTTATTATTAAATTATCTTTTTACAGATCCCAGCAACGTTGCAGCTTATTTATTTGACCTTGAATATAACTGTAATGGCGCGCAGGGATTTAGAACCTTTATATTTTTATATTTAGAGAAATCTCATCAGATTGTGATGATTCATTGGTTTAATAAGATGTTAGAAATAAGATGTGTTTTGATGATCCCGTGCAGAGGTGGGAGCCATAAATAAACAAAAACACACACACACACACACACACACACACACACACACAGTACACAACAACCGCCGAGTGAACTGCACACTAGCTTGCTAAATTCAACTCAAAAATCACAAATTAAATTAAGAATCAGGAAAAAAAAACTATTAAAGCTAAAGACGCTTTAATGAATCGGTTTATAATTCATGGTGTTTTAAGTTAATTTTAAAACTAAATCCGGTCGGGTTTAGATAAAGGACACCGGTACTAAAGGACTAACCTTTAATGCTGCACACCGAGCAGTGAAGCCAAGGGTGCTAGGCGGAAGGGAAAAAAACAACTTCCGTTCTCTTTTTTTATTGGCTGATCGTTTATGTTATCATCGATAAACCAGCCTCTTTACAAAAACACGGTTTAAAACGGGCGGGATTCCATTGCTTCTTTTCATTCATTCCTTCGTTTATTCATTCATATGTCCTAATGAATTTCGACAGTACATCTTTATTGTTTTGTTTTGGAAAAAACTATTAGTTTGATCTGGACTCAAGGTTTTGCTTTCATAGTTTGGTTGCATTCATTCATTCAGTCATTCATTTTCTCACCTGCTTATTCCCTAATTCGGGGTCAAAGGAGTCTTGCGAGAGTCACCAGTCCATCGCAGGGCACATATAGATGAAAAGCACACACACACATTCACACCCATGGGCAATTTAGAATTGCTCAGGGGACAGTGGCAGGTGGGGAGTTTGACTGGGGTTGTACACCTGTCAAAGCGTAACGCAAGTGTCCTAAGGTGAGCTCGGACAGGACAGAAACCTCCCGTAGAGCAGAAGGACGTCTGCCGCAGCCTTGTAAACGACCTGTGGACAGGTTATCAGTCCATCCCAGGACCACCCACTCACTCCTATGATCAATTTAAAATTCAACCTAGTGTACATATTTTGGGATTGTGGGGGGAAACTGGAGTACCTGGAGGAAACCCATGCAAGGTGAAAAATAAATGATACATTCATGAAACAATATCACTAAAGGTGGCTAAAATTGCCCTGCTGTGTCTAGTGGCAAGAATTTAGCTTTATACTGCAAATATGATGACAATTACTGGTGTTAATATTGGTGTCCCCATTTTTAGGGGTGAATCATTTACATCCCTATCACTGTTGAGTTGGGGTATAAAATTACATTTTAATTTACTTAACGCGTTAGTTTTTTCACCAATCAACCTAATGTACATGTTTTTGGACTGTGGGAGGAAACCTGGGGAACCAGAGAAAACTCACACACTGTGCTAACCACTACACCACCACTACAACCTGCATATTCCCCAGTTTGGGGTCACGAGGGTGAAGTCTGCTGGAGCCTTTCTTAACACACAGGGCGAAAGTCAGGGGAACACCCTGGACAGGTTGCCAGTCCATCGCAGAAGTTCTTTACTTGTGTGATCTATATTTCTGCACTACACTGCTCTGTTTAATGGATTCCGTTTGTGGAATGTGGAGTCTCAGTGGCTGTTGGCCATTAGCCTTGGAAAGAAGCATGCATGCCTAATCACTTCAGCTTCTCTCATCTGAAGCCAGAGAGAACAAAAAAAAACCCTTCAGGTCAGGGCTCAGCTGGTCAGTTGTGTGTTCTACCAACTGGACTTGGTATTATATGGTAGAAGGTAATAGTGACCATATTTCAGAATTCGGGGTCATGGGGCTCTGGTGCAGCCTCCGCGTGCACATAGGATGAAAGGTAGGGGTACACCATACGGGTCACCAGTCCATTGCAGGGCCACACATAGAACAACCACGCACACTCCTATGGGCAATTTAGAATCAACCTAATGTGTCCATTTTTGCACTGTTGGAGGAAACGCTGGGAGAACATACGAGGCGAACGCGCTAACCACTACAACACGGCACCGCCCTGCAGATTAACTTAAACTCTTCAGTCATTCATTTATTTTCATTCATTTATATTCTAACCTGTTTATTACCTAATTCTGGATCACAGGGGTATGCTGGAGCCCAATACTAACTCATTGATTATCAAAATCGGCCATGAGAAGGAATAATGTGGAGTATCATCGTAGTTTGATGCATTAACCCAACCAATCAATCCCCCCCCACCAACCCCAGCCCCTGCGTCACACTCACACACCCCCAATAGAGATAGTGACTGGTATATCATAAACGTTTTATACAATTAAAAATATAACAAAAAATTAACATTTGTTTCATCTTCAATCATATCTTAGAAAGTTCAGACCTCTTGAGTAGGAAGTCTTGAGATGGACCAGTCAGTGCCAGACTGCGGCTCGAACCCAGGTCATCCTGGTTATCCAATTGAAACCGTGGCGCTTTAAACAATTGAGCCACCACTAACTCTTAAAATTTTTACCTATGCTATGCTATGCTATGCTATGCTATACTATACTATACTATGCTATGCTATGCTATACTATGCTATGCTATACTATTCTATGCTATGCTATACTATACTATGCTATACTAGAGAATTTTTAGACGCTCTTATCCTTACCTTTTATCATTTTTTGTACAACCGAACAATTCGGGGCTAAGGGCTATACCATACTACACCATAATATACTATACTATACCACACTACACCACACTATACCATACCATAATATACTATACCATACCATACTATGTGATTTTGTAACATATATTACTAAATTAAAGGAGACCAGTTGGGGTACCACAACTGCTTTGACTATTTAATCCAATCCATCTCCTGGATGATGTGACCACAGAGCAAAGCTTTTCTGGATCAACAATCCTGAGGGTGGGGTTTCATTCCTTTCTCTAGCATGTTACTCCCCCCCCCCCCACACACACACACATTGTTCAGCACAGGCTAGAGTGCTTTAAAAATGTTAATGTGAAGCAGAGGCGGTGTTTCTTGCCCTGCCTCCACAGTTCCAGCTGCGAGAGGAGCTTTGAGTGACAGTGTTATTGCACTTCTGAAGAATGTATCGTGCATGGATAGCGCTGTTCTGGCTCGTCTTGTCAAGTTGCTTGTGGAGCACAGCGCTGTCTGCGCGAACGAGCAAGAACAAACAACGGTCAAAGACAAAAGATGAAGTTGTGGGCCCCCAGGAGCATTCTGGAACGGAAGAGACTGGAGGACGAGAAGCTGGAGGAGCTTCAGAGAATGACTTCTTGGCTGACTTTGCAGGGAAAAAACGCTTATGGGTGATCACCGCCCCATCGTACAGCGATAACTACTTACGCATGATGGAGAAACAGATCCAGGAGTCTGAAGGGTTGAACTGTCGATTAGCAGAAAGAGATACCCTGATTGTGACCATTATTCAAAACGCAATGATGGAAGGCAAAATCCAGCACACATTTATGGATGGTAAAGCCACAGAGCAAGCGCTGGATTCAGACATGGTAACAAAACTGCTTCATTACCTGGACCTGGAAGACCAAAACTTCTCCATGTTGATCATGAAGAAAAACCTTAAGGTTGGTGAGAGATTTCCTTACCCAGTGCGTGTAGAGGCAGTTCTGGAGGGTATCGATAACCTTCCTGTACGCAAATTGGAGAGAGTTGCGAGGAAAGGTTCGTTTCAAAGATGCAAGATTACTAAAAAAAGGTTAGTAGTCAAACCTGATGGTGGCAAAAGGAGAAGAATCTTCAGCTCTCTGAAACAGGGAAACTTTACATCCATTGGGTCTTTGCAGCGACAGGCCAAAACAGCAGCCATCAGAAGCAAAGTTCAGGATATCCTCAACGGACGCTTCCGATTCGTCATCCGTAAAAGTCCTGGAGGCGACAAGTTGACCTTGACTTCCAAAACTGGAGTGAATAAAGAAGTGAAGCTGAAGCATGACGGAGTAACCGAAATTGTTGAAGACACAGAAGAAAAGACAGCAACGAAAATGGAGAATAAAGAGAAAGATAAGAGCAGTTCAATGCCAGAGATGAAAGCAAAACAAAAGAGTGACCCGGTCAAACAGAAAGGCAAAGGAAAGAAGGATAAGCACAAGAAAAAGAAAAAGGGCAAAAAAGAAGGGAAAAAATCACAACAAGAGGCGAACAGCAAAGAAGCTACCGCTCTCAGAGAGTTCATGGAAAAGCTCAAAGGCCAAAGAAGGCTTCTTGTAAGTGTTTTCTTTCATTCATTCATCTTCTAATCCGCTTATTAACTAATTTGGGTCTGCTAGAACCTATCCCAGCACACATAGGGCAAAAGACAGGAGTACACTCTGGACTCCTGCCAGTCCATCGCAGGGCCACACACAGATGAACAACCACATACACACACTCACTCCTATGGGCAATTTAGAATCACCAGTCAATGTACATGTTTTTGGACAGTGGGAGGAAACCGGAGTACCTGAAGAAAACCTACACAAGCGCAGGAAGAACATGTTCTCCCTGTGTTTGCATGGGTTTTCTCCGACTTCTCCGGTTTCCATCTACAGTCCCGAAATGTACATTAAGTTGATAGGTGAATCTAAATTGACTATAGAAGTGAGTTTGTGTGTTTGTTCGTCTGTGTGTGGCCCTGCAATGGACTGGTGACGTGTCCAGGGTGTAGTAATTGTTAAGTAAGTACTACGGAAATATTTAGATTGTTACTTGTTCTTTTACTGGAGTAAATTTTTGCCTTGTGCTTTTACTTCAATGCAGATTTTGGATACTCGAGGCACCTGTGTGTGCTTTTAACAGCTAGTCTGAACAAGTCAAAATTCCAAACTAAAACACATAATCCTTTTTAAGGGGAAAAAACCAGTTTAGACTCAGGCATTAAAAATAAACAACATGGAGGTAATAAATGTTAAGAAACTAAAATATTTGCTTGATTTTCAAAAAAATTGTTTTTAGTTTTAAAAATCCAGTTAAAGTATTATGCAAATTAATAAAATAGAAATTGTCATTTTTACTAGTGCAAATTTTCACTAAAGGGCCACTTTATATATTCATTCATTCATTCATTCATTCATTCATCCATCTTCTAACCTGATTATTCCCTACAGGGTCACAGGACTCTGCTGTAGCTTATCCCAGCGCATATAGGGGGAAGGACAGAGTTCTATTGCAGGGTCACAAATAGACAAACAACCATACACACAGTCACTCCTAGGGGCAATTTAGAAATTGCCAATCAAACTAATGTACATGTTTGAATTGTGGGAGGAAACCAGAGTACCTAAAGAAAACCCATACAAGCACAGGGAGAATATGCAACCTCCTCAGAGACCTTTGCCAGGGAGGCGAAATTGAGACCTATTTGCTGTAAGGCGACCATGCAGACCACTAGGCCACCAGAGAATCCCCCTTGATCTACCTTATATATTTATTTCCAGATTTTTTTTTTCCCATATGGGGGTTATGGTTCAGTTAGTTGCACATAGGGCAAAAGGTAGAGGGTACACTCAACAGGGAACCATCCTCATTTAGGTTGAACAAAAATTAATGTATAAGTGTATGTGTGAGTGAAAACTGTTCTGGTGGCTGGAAATGGGGTGACGTCCGAATGGGGTGACCAAGCCGATACACGACGCTCCCGATCCAGGATCTGCTCCTTTATCTAAAGAGGACTAACACTGAAATGTCTGACTAAATAAATGGGTCTTTAATCTAGACTTAAATATTGAGACTTTAAGAATAATATTAAGAATGATAAACTGTTAGACTTCCAGAACTATGGGGCATTATATGAAAAAGCTCTGCCCCCTGCTGTAATTTGGCACTGGGTGCCAAATTATTTGGTAATAATATTTTCTCTGTGTGGAGGTTGTGATGGTTACTACAGTCGCCTCACAAAAGAAGTTCCCGTGTTTGCATGTTCTCCCTGCGCTTGCATGGGTTTTTCCTAAATTGCCCATAGGAGTGAATGTATGTGAGAGTAGTTGTTCGTCTATGTGTGGCCCTGCAATGGACTGACGACCTGTCCATGGTTTACCGCTGATTGGTTTACCAGTTACTATTTATTGAGAACTCGCTGCGCATCTGTAAGGACTATGTCTTCGGATGACCGCCTGCAGAGGGCGCCCTCGCCCGAATTCTAGCAAACAGCTTCCTGTTTCAGCCATTAGGGCGTGGTCCACCTATATAAGCAGGTGGTTCTTTGAAGACTGTGCGAAGTATTGTTGCTCTCGGCCTTACTAAGCAATCTCTGTATCTCATGTTTGTATTGCTATTTGGATTATGGACTTTTGCTCTGCCTTTTGACTATTCTCTTGATTGCTCCTTCGGATTTGTTTGCCTTCCTCTCCTCCATTCCAAATAAATACCTTATCTTAAACTCTGCATCATGGATTCTACAAACTTGCCTACAGCCTGTTCGTCACAGCACCGCTGTAGTCATCCAAGTCTGATTAGAGCCCATCCCATTAGAATTATATACCCTTGAAGGGGGCAGGGGGGGGGGTTAGATAGAGATGGAGACACTCTAAACAGAGCATGTAAATGCAGTAAAGTCCAGCCCTGATCTCATTAACATAAACGTGTCTTTTAAGTGCATAGATGCTAATCCAATTAGTCTGACAGTACAGCCAAGAGAAAGGCACATCCTGGCTTGGAAATTAGCATTCACAATTGAACCTGGTGGACAGGAAGTACATTAAGACAAAAGGTTGCCAGACTTCAGCTTCTTAGAATGTCACCATCTTTACTAATGGACTGGCTACTTGTAGGCAGTGGTAGCCTAGTGGTTAAGGTGTTGGGCTAATACCATAAAGACCGGGGTTAGAAGAAACCAATGTGGGCCCTTGAGTAAGGCCCTTAACTCATAATTGCTCAGTTGTTAAAAAAAAAGAGACCAAATGTAAGTCGCTCTGGATAAGAGCGTCTGACAAACTGTAACCTTAAAATGTAAAACCAATATACATACTTTTCAGCCTGTATACCATTGCATTGGAACCTTCACATTTTATACATTTGTAATCCCACAATATGATCTCGCAACAAATCAAATGTATGAACATTAATATTGTCTTAGGATCAACTTCCTGTTTCTGCTGCAGGTCATTTCTTCCCCCAGCGAGGTCTCGAGTCAGTACATCCAACAGAGAGATGATAACGAGCTGCATAGCTGTGACTTTGCTTTACGGAAAATGACAGTGTTGTCCATTCTGGGCTCCGAGCAGAACCCCAAACTGCGACTGCAACACTATCAACGGGGTAAAGGAATCTGGTAGCTGTACAAAGAGTGTGTTTACAAAGAGGGCAGACCTTTGTAGGGCGGAGACAAAGTTGTGAAGGAGCACTGACACCATTGTGGAAACTTTTTCTTTTCGTTTTTTTTTTTTACAGATAGAGATCCTCGACTTGCCATGCTCCCAGACAACATCCAAAATCCTGACCTGATCCTTCAAATCCGCAAAGAATATGGTTTAGATTCCAAGGAATTCTCCATGAGGGTGACAGACTATGACCTTCGACCTAAGGTAAGAAAAAAAATGGTGTTATTTATCTTTATCAGGACTTGTTTTTCCAGACCTGTGAGACGCTGTGCTGTTGTCATTTCAGCTGGGAAAGGTGTTCAATTTACCCACATCCCCATCCGCTATATTCAAGTACGTCGACACCTTCCAATCACGTCGGATGGAAAAAGCAGAGGAGAAGAACGCGCCGTCACTCTGTTCTCCATCAGAGGCTAATAAACAAGCAGAGAACTCCCTGCTCAGGTAGACTAACTGAAACTGGTGGGCACACAGTAGGAGTCAGAAGGTACCGGCGTCTACTGTAGTTCACATCATTGTGTCTTTTACTTCTTTTCAGGTTCATGTCAAAAAGAAGACTTTTGATCATCTCTGCTCCTACTGAGGATGATTATTCATTTCATCAGCAGATTCAAGCACTCAATGGACAGGAGTGTCATATGGGTAGGAATCCATCCAGTGTGTAAGAGGCATCACATTCTTTTTAATTAGTCAGACTAAACAGCGTGTGTGTGTGTGTGTGTGTGTGTGTGTGTGTGTGTGTGTGTGTGTGTGTGTGTGTGTGTGTGTGTGTGT
>JAOTRA010087972.1:0-12186 GCA_026260255.1 Pseudolaguvia tuberculata | reverse complement strand
GGCGCAGTTTTACGCTGGATGCCCTTCCTAACGCAGCCCTCCCCATTTATCCGGGCTTGGGACCGGCACTAAGAATGTACTGGCTTGTGCAACCCTAATGGCTGGGTTAGAAAATAGTAGAATACAGACTGTAAATATGAGCTTTTAACTCCCCATGGATGGTTTTCTACCATTGTAGATTTTCCTTATCCAGAGTGACTTACATTTATCTATTTTATACAACCGAGCAACTTGAGGTTGAGGGTCTTGCTCAGAGGCTCGGCAGTAGCAATTTGGCTGTGCTGGAAATCAAACCTTGATCTTCCAGTTATCAGTAATACCACTTCGCTTCATTATACATTTTTGTATGGATGTATATATCCACATAGAGCACATGATTTCTACTAGACAGTGAAGGATGAACCTGTTTTCTCCCATGGTAAAGGATCAGGGCTGGAATTGAATAATATTGACTGTAATGTAATTTTCCATTCAGAGGACAAAGCCACATGACAGAGAAAAGTGACATTGGTCATATGAGTCTCACATTCCATACTACAGTGCATTTTTAGCTTGCAATCATCAGTAACGCATGTTTAAATCATGGCACAGATTCTAGGCATGTCCACGCATTCATTAAAGCAGTTTGAGTTTGTGTGTGTCCACTCCAGGTCAGAACTGTGTCTCAAATC
Organism: Pseudolaguvia tuberculata; assembly: GCA_026260255.1. Classification (NCBI taxonomy): domain Eukaryota; kingdom Metazoa; phylum Chordata; class Actinopteri; order Siluriformes; family Sisoridae; genus Pseudolaguvia; species Pseudolaguvia tuberculata. The sequence goes on along the minus strand of JAOTRA010087972.1, from coordinate 11,515 downwards.
GTCCTGGACATTTCCCTTTAGTAAAACGGCCTGCCATTAGTAGCTCATTGATATTCCGCAAGGGTTTTTTAAGTCAGATGCCAGAGATGATGAATCTATTCAAAAAGTCACAGTGAGGCATAAATCATGCTGTTGTCCTTGATTTTCTGGACTCTGTACAGTTTAATTAGTCCAGTTTGAGAAAAGCAGCAGATGAAAAAAGATGATCCTGGTAATCGAATGCGATTACAAAGAGGCATTATTGGTTGAATCCAGAAGTCATTAGACACTGGAGTCCGTTTAAATCATAATAATTAATCCCACATGACCTTTACCAGGCTATGGGTTGGCTGGAGGGTTTAGAAATGACTTCATCAACTTTGAGAGAGTCGAGATTCAGCATCCTGACACATTTTTCAAGAGTGTGTGAGCCATTTGGAGATGAACAGATCTTGTTATGAGCTTTCAGCTTCGGCAGCATGTGTGGAACGATTGCCACACTAAAGTAAGGAACATTTGGTTCTTTGAGGAAATGAGAAGAGAGAGAGAGAGAGAGAGAGAGAGAGAGAGAGAGAGATTGTATAAGATGAACGTGAAATTATAGAGGTTATAAAGTTGCACCAGCAGAAGCATATCTTTTCCTTTAGAAAAGGGTATGTGTATGTGTTCGTGTGTGGGGTCTTTAGTCTGACAGGCACATGCACCATTCTGAGGTCTGGTGCAGCCTGGTGCGTGGGCTGAGGGCTCAATGAGTACCGACACACACACTTTATATCTCTCGCTCCCTCATCAGATCATTTTTTCTATTTTCTCTGCTCTAGTTTTAATCCACGCTAACTAAGTTTATTAGTTATGTAGTTTGACGCAAATTTAATAGGGTTTGATTACATTTATATACTATCTACATCCAACAAATACAACTTCGAATTTCTTTCCCCTTGTTTGCTGCCTAGAAAGATTTTGTCTAACATTAGGCTACTATCATAAAATGGACAGAAAATGAATACTTTTGATTACCAGCAGGTAATAATGAGCTGAAAATGCTTTTTACTCATCTGCTTGTTTTCAGTTATTGGCTGAGGAAATCTTTCCATCACATCTTAGTAAGTAGATCACAAGTTACAAGTTCACAAGTTGTGCAGACCTACATAATTTGACATTTGTCTTTCTGGTGTCACACTACATCTGAAGGTAGCACTGGCCAACTTTTAGGTAAACAGACTGCACCAAAATGTTAGGGACCCCAGAGATTTTAGATGTCTTGTTTTATTAGTAGCAACAGTACAAGAAGTAATGTAACAGTATGTTCATTGTGGAATAGGTGTGATAGTTGGCCTAACCTCATATTCTTCCATAGGGCCCAAATTTTCTAGTGTTACCTCAATACTCAGCATGTGAGAGATGATCGAAGAGGACAATATTGCCAAAAGCCCCAATGCAATATACAGCTATAAAAAAAACCCCATCTGACCATGTTGTTATGTTTTATTGCTGTTATGTTGTGGTAATTTGCCCTTAAGCCTAAATCCTAAATATCATATTATAGGTGAAAGGAACACAATAGTGAAGATTCAGGGTTTGATTTTTTTGCAGATGTACTGCTAAGGTTGGAACAAGCTCCTGATAATTAGAATAAATTAAAGCAGAAAAATACAACAAATATGTCTATGTTAAATATAAATCTTTATATACAACTCTATGACATGTCTGGTTTGATTTGAATTTATAAAGCTAAAATACATTTGATTTATTTCGCTATTTTCATCGCTGCTTAGCCTACTCAGGGTAACTGGCAACCTGAAGCCTATCCTAAAGTTACTCAGAGATGATGTGCCTCATCACAGGACAAAGTTACACACCATAAAATATAAAGTTTAAAGCCAGGTTATATAACATGTCTTTGGACTGGGGGAGAAAACCTGCAAACCACGGGTAGAAAACACACCCTACATTATCAAACTAAAAACAAACACTACCTTAAGGGTTTTCACATATTCTTGTAAATCTGCAAATCCTTTAGGACTTTACAGTTCATGTGAATGTGTTCCATGTATGTTATTCGAATAGCAATGAAATGCTATACATTTTTAAAAAACACAAGATCTCGTGTTCAGATGAAGAGTGTGTAAAATAAAATACAGTAACTTTGCCTTTTAGCAGCAGCAATTGAAGTTTGTCAAGTGCTAAATAAATTTTTTCTGTTGCTCTGTCTTCTTAAGATTTATATAACCAGTCCAACCAAGGACTCTCTCGCTCTGTCTCTCATCTATTCCTCGTTTCTTGTGAGCCAAACTACTGAGGAATTCATAATGCAGAGATGAACTTGAGGAATCCATAATGCAGAGATGAACTTTATTAAATAAACAGTTACAGTTCGTAAACATGCAGATCAAGAAACAGGCAGAGGTTTGCAACAGATAATCAGATAATGTAATAGCAAACTGATCCAGGCATGGTATTGAAAATGTATCACAGGTAAGAATTATAAGATAGCTATTCAATAAAAAAAAAAATAAAAGCTTAGTAAAACAAACAATACTTTACACAGTGAAATATAAAAAAGAAGGCTAACCAAAAAACACCGGAAGTACTATAGCCCAGCTAGTACTCTGGTTATGGGAGGGAGGAGTCATGACATTTCTGCTTCTAACAATGAAACAATCATACATTACAAGCTGTTTAAAATGATGTCTTGATATCAAACAGAATTTACAATTACCTTCTGGTGTATGACATGCAATTTCCTTTTATGAACAAATATAAAATAAAGATTAATGAGAAAATATTATTTGTATGTAAGAATTTCTATGGCAAATCCTTCAAAATTCTTAGTTGGAGTCTTACTCTTGACCTTTCTGCAATCCTATTGATTTCTTGCTAAAATGTTATAATACTGTTTTCTTTATTCTGAATTCTGATACTGTACACTTTTCATTTGTAATCTGGCAATGATCACCATTTTATTTTCATTTTGGCTCTTTTTCTAGTTACATAAACCAGGTCAAAGGCAATGCGTTGGCTAAGATTTGAACCCGGTCAACTGCTTGGAAGACATCTACAATCAGTACTACACCACCAACGCTTGTCTTCTCTCTCTAACTCTCTCTCGCATGTGTTCTTCTGTAGCTGTCTTATTTCTTCACTTACACTCACTCTTCAGTTCTGTATTCCTTTGACATTATACCTCTGTCTTTCTCTCTTTCGCATATGTCCATCTCTAACTGACTTATTTCTTCGCTTACACTCTCGCTTCGGTTCTGTCTTCCTTTATTATCCCTCAATTTCACTCACTCTCACACGTGTCTTTCTCTAGCTGTCTTATTTCCTTGCTTACACTTACTCTTCTTTCTTCCATTGAAAACTGTCTCTGTCTCTTTCTCCTACTCTCTCTCATTTTAACTTCCGCTACTTATGAAATTCTCTTTTCTTATTCTTTTTTTTTTTTCATTTTGTTTATTTTTGCTGCCACACTTTATTCATTTCCTTCCACTCTTGCTGTCCATCTGTAAAGTGTTCCTTAGAACTTTATCTTTACAAGTATCAATTATAGAAAAATGTATGTGGAGTCAGGAGACATGGACAGACTTTAAAATAATCCATTATTATAGAAGAACCATGCATTATGTTGGTAGAAGAATGCTGAGGATGGAGGTGCCGGGCAAGAGGAAAAGGAGGTTTATTGATATGGTGAAGCAAGATATGCAGGTAGTTGGGTGAAAGAGGTAGAAGTAGAGAACAGGGTAGTGTGGCGACCCCTAACAGGAGCAGCCGAAAGGAGGAGAAGAAGAAGAAGATGATAGAAGTATATAGAAGTATATTATATGTATGAAATTTTTATCTTGTTCAAGCAGATAGTGCAGGTTACATCATCATGCCTAAAAAGAATTTTTAATGAAGGATTTTAAAGATGGAAAAAATGGAATAACATTCTAAAAGAAATGGTGGTTTTGGGTTCAAAGCAGAGTGGATTAATCATTTATTTATCATCAATGTCTAGCTGAAAAACACACTTAAAAGAACTTGCCAAATAACTGCAAAATGCATTGCAAACTGACTTTCAGTCTAATCGTGCTAGCCTTAGATTACTCTTATCATGAGTGCGGAGGTTTCATTTCTCCAAGCTGTTAAATAAATGAGCCTTACATTTAGAAAAGTCCAAAATAAAAATGTGTAATATAATGTTTGAATATATTGTAAATCCATCATTGAATTATCACTTTCCATTCAAAATGACGTCTTGTGATACAGAGTCAGCCACCTATCCCTGAAAGAAAAAAAGAGATTTGCATTAATGTATTTAAACCGAACAAAAATGAAAGGCTGTATGTGTCTGCTTCCCCAGTCAATATTATCATTGCATGGTACAGACACATACACATTTGAGTACAATATGCATCCTGGTGTGACCCCACTTGCTAGCTGTTCTCTCCCGCTGAACACGTGTCCTGAAATATCTCTCCTCCCTCTTCATGGGAAGCTGCCTCCTGTCTTCCTGTGTGTGAGATTTGAGATGACAGATTAAGTGGTTTAACTCCTCTGAGACCTGCTGATCATGGTGTTTTTTGGGCCGCTCACTGAAACTGGGACAAATCCCCACAGCTAAAAGCATGCTCTGTGTCTTATCAATTCACCAAATTGATCAGATGATAAACATTATTGTTGAAGACATTACCTCTATCATTAATCTTTAGTAAAATCATATCCTGTATAGTTCCAGGAACACTGGATGCAAAATATTATCACAGGCAGCCAACACAATTAACCAAAAGGGGAAGTAAAGGCAAACACATGCTTGCTCAGAGACAAATGAATTTAGATGTTTGAGGCAATAAAAATCTTATGAAAATAGAGATAGTCCACATAACTGTACATAAAGTATACATAAAACATTAAGACATTGTTATATACATATATATTGATCAGTCACACCATGAAGTTATGGGAAAGAGTACTGGACGCTAGGCTGAGGGAAGAGGTGGCCATCTGTGAGCAACAGTATGGTTTCATGCCAAGGAAAAGTACTACAGATGCAGTGTGGATGGAGAAGTATAGAGAAGGCCAGAAGCCTTCTTTCTTTTTTCTTATCTGCAGAAAGCGTATTTCGAGAGAGGAGTTGTGTGAATGAGGAAGTCAGGTGTAGCAGAGAAGTATGTGAAGGTGGTGCAGGACATGTATGAGGAGAGTGTGACAGCAGTGAGGTATGTTGGACTGGATTCACGATAGGAATGTTGGACTGGTTCAAGGTAAAGGTGGGCTTGCATCAAAGATTGGATCTGAGCCCTTGTTTGCAATTGTGAGGGGCACAATGAAAACTCATTTCTAATCCTGTCCATCCTCATCAACCCCAATAAAAATCTCAACATCTTCAACTCTGCCACCTTCAGCTCCTGCTTCTGTCTTTTTTACAACTGTCTTTAAACCGTACAACATTGCTGGTCTCACTACAGTCCTATAAACTTTCCCTTTCACTCTTGCTGGAACTCGTCTATCACAAATCACTCCTGCCACTCTTCTCAACCCGCTCCCCCCTGCCTGAACTCTTTTCTTCACTTCTTTAACGCACTCTTCATTACTGTGCACTGTTGACACCAGGTACATCAACTCTTTCACCTTCACTACCACTTCTCCCTGCAACCTCACCACTCCATTGCCTTCCCTCTCATTCACACTCATGTACTCAGTTTTACTCCTACTGACTTTCATCCCCCTTCTCTCCAGCATGTACCTCCAACTTTCCAGATTCTTCTCAACCTGCTTCTTACTCTCACAACAAATCACACTATCATCCGCAAATGATAGTGTGATCTGACCTCATTTGTCAACCTGTCCATCACCACTGCAAAGAAAGAACCGATCCTTTTTGCAATCCCACCTTTGTCTTGAACCAGTACCGCACACCTTACCGCTGTCACACTAACTATATATACCCCATTCCAAATTTAATCTCACTCTTTTCTGTAAAGGCTACATTTCGGGTGTGGTCATTGGACGAGGAGGTCTTTAGTTCTTACATTACTTCAGTCTATCCCAATGGAATGATCTTTTCAACTGGGTTCTGTTGAGCACTTGAGTTTTTCACCACCAACCACAATACTCCATGTCTTGATGAAGCTCAAGGACTTTTTGCACAATGCCATTGTCATGCTGGAACGGGGATTGGGCTTCTTAGATCTATTCTAGAAAAAAAAAACATAATTCTACAACATAGAAAGACATGTTAGAATACTCTGTGCTTCCAACTTTGGAGCAACATAGATTCTATTATATAATTATAATATTATCTATCTATATAACATATAACATTCTATTTGGAGCAATAGAAACAGACTCTACTGTGGTTGGATGGTAAAATGTCGACAAACTTTTGGTCATTAATAGTCATTTAATGTACATGAGCTCACAGACAAGATAGCAGATTGGATAGTAGTTCTGTGATGCCTTTCCTCCTACCTAGACACCACAGATAATTTTGCACTCTTGACTTTGCAGCCACATTCGGCTATGATGTCAGTATTGAACTCTCTGTAATCTTCTAATGACACTTTTTTATTACACCACTCACGGACATTAATTTCCTATGTCTTGAAGCATACAGTCTACTGATAATGTAGAGTGTACTGCTGATTTTCGCTTTATGTGCACTGGGATAGAGTCCCGCAGACCCCTGTGGCCCTCAGCTAGGGAAAAAGCAGGATAGAAGATGACTGAATGAATGAATATTTCTAATTATTGTAAGCTACACAGCTACAGTTTGAGTTAAGAATAAAAATTTCAAAATGCTAGATATGAACAATGACCTGTATTACCTGTAACTGTCAATTCAGGCTCTTTTTTAAGTGTTTGCGCCTATTTCTGTTTCCAATACTTCCAATACTTCCAATACACAAACTGGTGGTTCAGCAAGTTATCATAAAAACTAATTTGCATTAGCAAGACAATAATATTTCGTTTGCCATCGTTTCACTCACCATGGTTGGCCTTACGCTGCCATCTGTTGATGTGTCTTTAAACTTTTTGATTGCCCTTCATATACTTCATATACTTACTTTGATTAAAGAAAATGCTTAGACATGCTGTAAGAACTGCGCCGTTGGAGGACGAATTTTAGAGTTCTATTCTGAGGGCGGCCATTTTGGAACTCCTCTCATTCTGGGGTTTCCCTGGCTGGTCAAGCATGATCCCATCATCTCATGGGGTAGTGGTAAAATCTTGCAGTGGTCTTCAGCATGCACGCGGCAGTGTTTGACTAAGGCGGTAGGGGTGAGTGCTGTAGCGTCCAAGACATTCACCTCTGACTTAAGCAATGTTCCTTCCTGTTATTCGGATTTATCAGAGGTGTTTAGCAAAGAAAATGCAGCCAGGCTGCCCCCTCATCGTGAAGTGTATTGCACCATCCAAGTCCTTGACCAAACTGCTCCCCCCAAGAGCCGCATCTACCCGTTGTCCCGTCCAGAACTGGATACTCTAGACAAATATATTACGGAAGCTCTAGCTGCTGGACACATCTGGCCTTCCACATCTCCGGCTGGGGCCGGGTTCTTCTTTATCAAAACGAATGACGGTAGCCTCCGGCCATGTATCGATTATCGAGGTCTGAACAGCGTCACGGTAAAGAATCACTACCCTTTACCACTAGTGCCTGCCGCGTTGGAGCAGTTGAAGGAGGCTAGGATGTTTACGAAACTTGACTTGAGAAGCGCATACAATCTAGTGCGAATTCGAAAGAGGGACGAGTGGAAGACTGCCTTCGTTACCCCTAAAGGCCACTACAAGTACCTGGTAATGCCGTATGGGCTATGCAACGCTCCAGCCGTCTTCCAATCATTCATTAATGTTGTATTGCGAGACTTTCTCAATGGTTGTGTCATAGTATATATTGATGACATCTTGATTTATTCACAGAACAGCATATGGGGCACGTCAGGGCCGTCCTGCAACGTTTGTTAGAAAATAGTCTCTACGTCAAGGCTGAGAAGTGCCAGTTTCACACCACAGAGGTACAGTTCCTGGGTTACAAAGTCAACACATTTGGCGTCTCGATGGAGTCCAGTAGAGTGGAGGCGGTAAGAGATTGGCCTACGCCGACGACTATTAAACAGTTGCAGCGTTTTCTGGGGTTTGCCAATTTTTACCGCTGGTTCATTAGAAACTTAGCCACACGGCAGCACCATTAACGTCTCTTTTGAAGGGGTCCCCTACTAAATTGCATTGGACTGAGGCCGTTGCCAAAGCCTTCGACACTCTCAAGCGTAAATTCACTACTGCCCCTGTCTTAATCCACCCTGACCCTTCTGTGCCATTTGTGGTTGAGGTTGACGCTAGTGATTGTGGGGTGGGGGCAGTATTATCCCAGGCATACGGCACCCCATCTAAGTTGCATCCCTGTGCGTATTTCTCCAGGAAACTAGCGCCCGCTGAGAGAAATTATGATGTTGGCAACAAGGAGCCGCCCCAAGGGGTCCCACCGGGTAAGACCTATGTTCATGTTGACCTGAGACACCAATTAATAACCTGGGCACATACCTCCCTAGGCTCTGGTCACCCGGGCGTACGTAGGACTCTGGAACTGTTGCAGGAACGTTACTGGTGGCCTCGCATGTCAGAAGCGGTAAAGGCGGTTGTGAGCTCCTGTTCCGTGTGTGCACAAGCCAAGACACCGCGGCACCTCCCGGAGGGATTACTACACCCTCTACCTAACCCACAACGCCCGTGGTCGCACATTGCAATTGATTTCGTCACTGACCTGCCAGCCTCTGACGGCCACACCACGATCCTCACCATGATTGACCAATTCTCTAACTCCTGCCGACTCATCCTGTTCAAAGGTACCCCAACTGCTACTGAAACTGCTAAACTTCTCTTTCATAATGTGTTCAGGATCTATGGGCTGCCAGAGGAAATCATTTCGGACAGGGTCTTGCAATTCACATCCAAAGTGTGGACAGAGTTTTGCAAACGCCTGGACATTCACGTAAGCTTAACGTCAGGGTACCATCCGCAGTCAAACGGCCAAGCAGAGCGCATGAACCAAGAGTTGGGTCGATATCTGCGCTCATACTGCTCGCGGGAGCAGCACCGATGGAGTGAGTTCTTGCCATGGGCCGAATATGCCCAAAACTCCCTCTGGCATTCTGCAACCTGGTTGACCCCCTTCCAGTGTATTTTAGGGTACCAGCCTCCCTTGTTCCCGTGGACTGGAGAGTCGTCCAATGTGCCGACAGTGGACTGGTACCAGCGTAGTGCGCGAACGTGGGAGGAGACTCACGTACGGCTCGGAAGAGCTAAAAGTGGCCAGAAGAAGCAAGCTGATAGGCGTCGGAGGCAGGCACCCACATACTCACCAGGCCAAAGGGTGTGCTTGTCAACGCAGCACCTCCACCTTAAACTGCCTGTAAGAAACGAGGTAACCTACAAACTACAGTTACCTACCCACATGCGCATTCACCCTGTTTTTCATGTTTCCCTACTCAAGCCCTACGTGCTGAACAGGGCACCCAGCGCCTCTCAGCCTGAGCCTCCTGCGCCCATAGAGTTGGAAGATGGCTTGGCATATTCCGTCCGAGAGATTATCAGCTCCAGACGACGCCGTGGGGGTCTTCAGTATCTCGTCGACTGGGAGGGCTATGGTCCAGAGGAACAATCATGGGTGCGCGCGTCCGACATCCTCGACCCTTCACTACTACTAGATTTCCACGCGCGTCACCCGACCCTGCCAGGTCCACGCCCGAGGGGGCGTCCAAGGAGAACGCCAGAAGGCGTTCCTAGGGGGGGGGATGATGTAAGAACTGCGCCGTTGGAGGACCGCCTGCAGAGGGCGCCCTCACCCGAATTTTTGAGTTCTATTCTGAAGGCGGCCATTTTGGGCGTGGGCGGCCTATATAAGCAGGTGGCCTCCAAACATACAGTGTGAAGTATTGTTGCCCTAGGCCTTGCTAAGCGTTGTTACTGAACTTATTTTTGAAATACATGTTTACTTTACTTTACTTACCTTCCCATTTACCCTGCCCAAATTAAAGCCTAATCTTATGCATCATGGATTCTTCTTTGCCTACTGCTCGTTCATTACACATGCAGCCAATGTCTTTTTTCACAAGTAATATTAGCAGGCCAGCAGGGAAGATTTATACGTAAGTATTCCAGACTGGGTTTTCTTAACTGCATAATCCTATTCTGCTGAGGACATGTCCGATTTTAGATACCTTTAAACCGAATAATAGGTCTAACCAAAGCAAACCCTCAAACCGAGGCATTGACAGTGGTGGGGAGGTTTAGGTGAGCGACTCAATCTGCCTGACAGCTCTTTTCTGAAGGAGAAAAGTTAATTGCAGGGGGACTCGTACAACTTCACTATCTATCACTTCTCAGGCCAAAACACGGTGCTGTGCTTCTGCTCCATCATTTCTCTGTAACCTTCAGATGTAACACTCTAGAGCTTGAAGTGCGATTGTTTGGTCCACTAATGACTAAAGCACCACAGGATCTATCCAACTCCCGAAAGCACAAAAAAGGGACTATATGAGTCCCTTGGTAAAACATCTTGGTTACATATGAAAATCGTCCTTCCATGATAGGAGGAACAGAGACGTTGTGTTAAGAGAAATATTTCAAACAAACAATTAAATTGGTCTCTCCCCATTGGCCATCGTGTCTCTCCATTGATCTGCCACCTAAGGGGACATGGTATGCTGAGATGGCAGCCACATACACCTTAACGGTGGAGGCAGAAAGGTTGACGTTCGAATCTGGCCCGGAGGAAGGAGAGTCTTGAACCATTACCAGTTTAGAAACACACACCCCTTCTGTTGTCCAAAAATATCAACATGTGCTTGCCCTGGATCATGGACTGAGACCTCCTCACGTCCAATTACAGTAGCTAAAGTCATCATCATAGCCAGGTGAATGACAGAAAATAGAACCTCTGAGGATAGGAGAGTCTGCTCTATTCACAGTTGACATGACGCCCAATCCAAGCAAGGTGTTTGAGCACCATGTGTCTGTGGGTAACCTCAATCTCTATGTATGGCCAATCATTGCAACTTGTTGCAGCTCCTTCAGCACCTTATCCATGATAGACCTGGAGGAAGTCCAAGGCATGAAACCTGTCCAAAGGCAGCATAAGCCTTCATCACTAGAGCAGAAGGATATTTGCACGTCTTGGTAAAGAATCTCAGATAGCCCCTTTAAGTGATGGCTAACAACTAGCACCCTTGAACCAATTACCCAAACTTGACTGTTCAAGACAGGGTGGAGAAAACCACTGCAACCCTATGGCTTTGACTCTCCGGGCCAGTAACACTGTCAGAGTGGGGAAATAAACCTGACATGACGTAAAGGGGGAAAAGACCTGACACGACCCTGACGTGACGTGAAGGGGGGAAAAAAGACCTGACACGACCCTGACGTGACGTGAAGGGGGAAAAAGACCTGACATGAAGGGGGAAAAAGACCTGACATGACCCTGACAGGAACAGGGCGAGGCCTCCCGGCCTCCGTGACAGGAACAGGGCGAGGCCTCCCGGCCTCCGTGACAGGAACA
>JAOTRA010087962.1:0-12186 GCA_026260255.1 Pseudolaguvia tuberculata | reverse complement strand
CTGCTCCTATCACCAGTCTTTCATGTCTAGCTACACTCTCTACCACTCCATCTAACTCACTCCAGAATCTTTCCTTTCCCTCCATCTCACAATCTACTTGTGGAGCATAAGCACTGATGATATTTATCATCACGCCCTCTACTTCCAGCCTCACTTTCATTACCCCATCAGACACTCTCTTTACCTCCACGATGAAGTATGAGTTTCTGATTTGTGATCCGCATATTTGATTTGGCGCAGTTTTACGCTGAATGCCATTCCTAATGCAACCCTCCCCATTATCCAGGCTTGGGACCGGCACTAAGAATGCACTGGCTTGTGCAACCATAATGGCTGGGTTTTACAATCATGTCAAACGATACCCATAAACTAAAGTTGAATTGGCTTAGCACATTTAGATTAGTTTAGCTTGACATACAAAGACTCACAAAAGCGGCATCCAAAACAAAAGACAAAGGGAAACGCAAGGGTTATAACTGAAACATGACTGACCAATGAGAACATAGACACAGGGATCACATGACAAGGAGCACATGAGGAACAAAGATCATGTTAAACAGGACAAGACATGAAATAAAGGCATGAACAAAAACAGGAAGTCAAAACATAAATTCATATAAACATGAATCAGGAAACAAAATACATGACACATAAAACTTAAACATGAATATTAAACAGGAACCTAACAAGAATAAGAGACACAATCATTACAGTCTGAAAGAACCAGATGGTCAAAAAGAACCAGATATTACATCACTACAACCCAGGTATTCTAGATAGATCTCCAAATCAAATGTTTTCCTTTAGTCTCTTTCAAGAGTTAAAATCACAACACAAAATTGTATTCTTAATAAAAGTAATTTCTGTAATGGAAAAGCAGCTCCACCTAAGGACAATAAATGCAATGTCTCTGCCGTTATAAAAAAGGTGATTTGCTGCATATGAAAATAGAAAAAGAGTGAAAAGAAACCATCCAAGTAGAAAAAATTCATAGCAGGGTACTGAATGCCATTTAAAGTATGCAGTTATTAAAAAAAATGAAAAAGGTAAGTCAGAAAGTGATTTACTAATTGATACAAAAAAACCCAGAAGGACCTAAAACAAACTGAAAGCAATTCACACAAATGTAGTTTAAAAGATATAGCATCACAAACGGGATGTTCTCACAAGTCAATATTCACAAACACTGACCTAAGTTCTCTCTGGAAGTCATTTGAAATCACAATCCCAATTATTCCCAATGACATGAGGGAAGATCACTTAAATACATAAGAACCCAAAATATATTTAGCACCCATAATGCTTGCTGATTGGTCAGATTACATACATGATTTAGGGCAAAGGTTATAAAAGGGAGTTAAAAGCCTTTTGACTATTATTGCTTTATTTATTCATTCATCTTGTTACCCGTTTATTCCCTAATTCGGGGTCACGGGGGTCTGCTGCGCCTATTCCAGCACACATAGGGCGAGAGGCAGTGGTACCCCCTGGACGGGTCACCAGTCCTATAGAGTGGACCGCCGCAGGCCCATCACCTCCGCAGGGCTGTTCCGCTGGTAAGCAATATATACACCTGTACTCAACGCCTGGCTCTAATCCACTCTGCTCACATCACCCCAGGCACTGGCCACCCTGGGGCCAATGCTACTGTCAGAGCGCTTCTGGTGGCCCAACATGGCTAGAGTTATCAGAACGTACGTTATGGAGTGCAAGGAATGCGCTATATCTGAGTGCCCAAGGAAACGACCGTTTGGGAAGCTCCACCCTCTTCCCATTCCGAATCGTTCGTGGTCTCATATGGGAGTGAACTTCATGACTGACCTGCCAGTCTCCAGAGGTAACACCTGTATTCTCATCGTAGTTGAACAATTGTACAAGTTGTACAAAAGTGCTTCAAGTCCCATCCCTATAAATCATCATAGTTGATGTGACGCTATACAGTATAAATCATCCAAGAAAGAGAGGGATTAGGGGGAAAAGCAAAGAGATAATAAATACTTAGGTCAATGAGAATATGTTAACTCTATTGTGTGCATCCAAAAGTCATGAATTTCACAATTTATTTGAACACAATCTTAAATGTCATTACCTCCAGAAACACAACATATATGTGTATATATATATATGTTGTGTTTCTGAAGTTTAAAATATGTTTTTGAATATTAGTATATTATTCAGGAGACGGTTGACGTAGTGGTTAGCATGGTCACCTAACAACAAGAAGGTCCCGGGTTCAATTCCTGGGGGTCTTTCTCTGCTTGCTTGCTTGTTCTCCCAGTGCTTGCGTGGGTTTCAACCGGGTACTCTGGTTTCCTTCCACAGTCCAAAAATATGTAGATTAGGTCGAATGATGATTCTAAATTGTCAATAGGAGTGAATGTGTTTCTGTGATGGACTCGCAACCCGTCCAGGCTTATCCCTGCCTCTCGCCCTATGTGCACTGGGATAGACGCCAGCAGACCCCCGTGACATTCAATTAGGGAATGTGTGGGTAAGAAGATGAATGAATGAATGAGTTTATTATTCAATTATTAATTTTTTATACCTGCTTACTCTGGAACTCAGGTTGAATTCTAACATTAAATCCAGACAGAGACATTGGGAGGATTAATACCAATGGTTGTGTTCATGTAAATATTGCACACAACACAAAAAAATACGACTGGGTAAAACGCAGTAGACCGGAATGAAACCAGAAATAAGTAACACAGAGTTAGTAGTGGAATAAAGACTGATAACAATACACACTGAGACCTAGAAAGAAAGTCTGAAGACAGGTAAGTCAGAGTATATCATCAAATACAAAGTACTAGTAATCGGGTGATTCTGATTAGTATATGGGTGACAGAGTGTTCCAAAGGTGGATGATTGCTTGTTCTTACCGTGACAATTTTTTATATAAAATATATAAATATAAAATATATATATGAACACAGATACAACTTACAACTTGTACAACTGTGCATATGCTACAAAAGTTCAACCTCTGATTCACTATGATGCTTCATTCATTAAGGTGTAAGTACTGTATGATGTGTTGAAAGCAGGGAAAGTTCTATTTTTACAAACACAAACGCCATCAAAGTGGTATTTTTATCTTGCAGAACTGTCTTTAATGGCTGCATTCCCAAAGGGCAGTCTCCTACATCTCTGAAAGAAACACTTATCCTAAAGCAACAACTGTCATTTTTTATTTTGATTTTGGTGCTAGTTTATCAGTTAAATCAAGATTTTGTTTCATGAAGAGGAAAAAAAATTGATACTCAGTTTATTTTTCAAGCCCACTTGATATTTTGATTGATTTTATCATATGTATTCATCATGATAAATAGAAATAATTACAATTAAATAAAAAAAAATATTTCTTAAGCATGTTTAGAGGATTTTTCTTTTGGACGTGGGAGAGGCAGAGCTTAAAAGGACATTTTAGTTGTACCTATTGCGCTCTGCGTTCAGTGACTCATGACTGAACATCATCAGCTGTCCACGGATAGTAGCTAATTACTGCTTTTACAAAACTGACGGTGGAAGATATGACCTCACGACTGTGGAAAGTGGTAGCCTAGTTGTTAAGATGTTGGACTAGTACCAGAAAGGCCAGGGTTTGAATCCTACCTCCAACAAGCATTTACTGTGGGCCCTTAAGCAAGAGACCAAAAAAGAGAACAAATGTAAGTTGCAAGTGTCCCATTAATTTACAGTAGCTGTAAGTTCCAGTTTATACTACATTATATAGTTTTATATTTTTTAGAATTTTTAAAAAATAAATTAATAGTAGGTGTGTTCTTCTATTGTCCTTGTATATGTTTTAAAATAAAAAAAAATTATAAAAAGGCTTTTTTTCCCTGTTAGCATTTATTTACAAGTTTTTGGTTATGTCTATTAGGTCTTGTTATGTATTGATTTGGTAATGTTTAATTTTCTGTCTTGTTATATACGTGTCTCTCAGTCTTTGTCTTTCTGCCCGTCAGTCTGCCCGTTTCCATGCCTGCCCGTCAGTCTGTCTGTCTTGGTTTCCGTGCCTCACTGCTTTTCTGTCCGTCTGTCCACCATTGCCTGCTGATTGGGTGCTTTATTTAAGGAAAAGCCACGAATGTGAAATGCGAATTTCCAATGAGTACTTCCTTAGCCTTGTTCCGAGTTCCTGAATTCCAAGTTCTATGCTGGTTTGTACTTTCCTACTCATGTATACATCTTTAAATAAAGCTAGTCTATGTGTTTGGGATCCGAACTCATAAACTTACCGTAACAGTTGTACATTAATTTTGTGTATAACAAAGATGCTTAAAATTATAGGACAGTACTAAAAACATGTACATATCCAGTAGCAGAATAGCTTTACAACCCGCTGCCTCGGCCTCCTTTCTACCTTTCCTCTGATGAAGCCTTCCTTGATTTTGGAGGTGTGCATATTATGCTATTGGATATTATCAACACCAAGTTATTCAAAATACTTAACTTTTTTGCGTATAAATACTTGGTTCAAAGTATGCAAAAATGTGTTAATTTCCTAAATGTTTTAATTTACTAAATTGTTTAAAAAGGCTGCTTCACTTACACACATTTACTGTGTTTCAGGTGCAGACATCAGAGGATATTGGCTACTAATTGAGCTAAACAACCCCACTTTATAGTGGCTGATTGAATCTGTCCATACGTCCTCCACAATTCCTTCAAGCATACAGAGGCACACATGTTCCAACATACAAAGTTCAGAGTGTAGTGTGATGTCATTAGCTTCACTTTGCTGGTTCCAATTAATGCTAAAATCAGTTGGCAAAAAAGCTAGTGAACAATAGAAAGCAAAATATAGGAACAGCTTTCTCTGAATGAGTTTTAGATAAAAATACTGCCATTATAAAGATCATACATAAGAGGTTTGCCTATTACATTGGTATATTATGTAATTAATTGACATACTATACTAAATACAAGTGAGAAACAAACAATATGCAGGCATCTGGGACTGGCTTGTGCATGTTTGGTAAAACATGTTATTCTTACTCTTAAATACAGAAAATGTTTTTTTTTTTCATAATTATTTAATTATTTTCCTTATTTTTCCTATAATTTTCTTAATTATTTACTTTTACTATATATACACTGTTGTTAGAATGTTAATATTTTCAGCCCTTGTCCTCTCCAAAAAGCATTGAAGCACAGAAGACAGCCAGTGCCCTTGTGGTCAGCTATTTGACCTATTGACTGCTTTCAAATGATATGTTCATGCAGGGTGAAGAGTGCGACTTTAGAAATTCATTGCCTATGTCTTAAGGGACATTTGAGATCTGCCACCTCCACATGAGTTGTCTAACCTTGCATATGTTTGCTTATTTTTTATAAAACTTCAATATATTATTTTAGTACTTCCAATATCACAAACTTTCCATAATGCATATAATTTCAGATTTAAAGAACATTTTAACTAATAAATGGATCCATATAATGACACCAAAGGGTTTGTGCAGCCAGCATTCTGATTACTTTGAAATACGTAAACAACAATATGAAGGTTTTTGTTAATAATAACCAAAATCATCATCATCATCATCATCATCATCATCATAATCATCTTCTTCTTCTTCGTATTCTCCTCAGCTGCTCTTGTTAGAGGTTGCTACAGCAAATCACTCTTCTCCACACTACCCTGTCCTCTACATCTGCTTCTTTCTTCCTTAACTACCTGCAAGTCTTCCTTCCCCACATCCATAAACCTCCCCCTTGGTCTTCCTCTTTTCCTTCTGCCACCACCTCCATCCTCAGCATTCTTCTAC
This sequence comes from Pseudolaguvia tuberculata, assembly GCA_026260255.1. Lineage (NCBI taxonomy): Eukaryota > Metazoa > Chordata > Actinopteri > Siluriformes > Sisoridae > Pseudolaguvia > Pseudolaguvia tuberculata. Next base: position 6,412 of record JAOTRA010087962.1, on the reverse strand, counting down.
CAGTAAATTGCATGTTCTGCACATGTCCAAACCATCTCAACCTAGCCTCCCTCACCTTATCTCCAAAACAAACTACATGTACTTTCCCTCTAATGAACTCATTTATTTATTTATTCATCTATAAACTTACCGTTTCACTGTTGCAGAGTCTCTCCAGCGAGTACCTCCACCTCTCCAGATTCTTCTCAACCTGCTTCCTACTCTCACGACAAATCACAATATCATCTGATAACATCATCATCCGTGGAAGCTCCTGTCTGACCTCATCTGTCAACCTGTCCATCACCATTGCAAACAAGAAAAGCCTCAGAGCCGACCCTTGACACAATCCCACCTTCACCTTGAACCAGTTAAACATTCGTACCGCACCTCACTGCTGTAACACATGTCTCGTACATGTCCTGCACCACCCTCACATATTTCTCTGCTACACCTGATTTCCTCATACAATAACCCAACTCCTCTCTCGAAACCCTGTTGTACGCTTTCTCCAGATCCACAAATGCACCTTGGGAAGTGGTAGCCTAGTGGTTAAGGTGTTGGACTAATACCCGGAAGACCAAGGTTTGAATCCCACCTCCACCAGGCAACCACTGTGGGCCCTTGAGCAAGGCCCTTAACCCACAATTGCTCAGTTGTAAAAAAAATATAAATAAAATAAAAAAAATAAATAAAAAAGAGACCAAATGTAAGTCGGTCTGGATAAGAGCCTCTGCCAAATGCCTAACTGTAACTGTAATTTCTTCTGGTCTTCTCTATACTTCTCCATCAACGTCTTCAAAGCAAAGACTGTACTCTTCTTTGGCATGAAGCCCTACTGTTGCTCACAGATGGCCACCTCTATCCTCAGCCTATCCAATCCAATCCAATCCATGTTCTACCATCTCCACATCATCAACTTTCTCTCTCACATTTTCCTCATTCATCAGCTGCTAAACATACTCTCTCCACCTTCTCAACACACTCTTCTCACTCAACAACACATTTGCATCTATATCACTTTTTGCTTTAATTTGCAGTACATCCCTGTCTCTCTGCCTGGCCAACTGGTACAAATCCTTTTCTCCCTCCTTAGTGTCCAACTTTTCATACAACTCCTCATATGCCTTCCTTAGTGTTTGCTACCTCCGTCTTCACCTGCTGCCACATCTCCTTATGTTCCTATTTACTTTTGTCATCTCTCTGCCGGACTCGGTTTTCCAGACTCTGTTTTGCCAACCTTTTTCTCCTTGTGATTCCCTGCACTTTCTCATTCCACCACCACATCTTTTTGTCTTCCTTTCCCTTTCTAGATGTCACACCAATTACCATGCTAGCTGTCACCCTCATCAATTCTGCAATCGTTGCCCAATTGTTCAACATATCTTCATCACTAACCTCCTCTCTGAATCTCAAACTAGTCTTCCTTCTTCAGCTTCCACCATCTTATCCTCTGTCCTCTCTGTCTTCCTCTTCTTCCTAACCTCCAAAGCACCAGACAGACCAACATATTAAACTGTTTAGCTACACTATACCTTGCCGCCACTTTACAGTCTCCAATCTCTTTCAGGTGAAAAATATAGTGCACCTGTGTGCATGCTCTTCCATCTTCTGAAAATACGTGTTCACCATTGTCATCTCCAAACTTTTAGCAAAATCTACCACCATCTCTCTCTCCACATTCCTCTCCTTAAGGCTATACCTACCCCTCACATCCTTATCACCTCTGTTCCCTTCAGTAACATTACCATTGAAGTCTTCTCCTGATCCAATCCTTCAAGCCTAGCTACACTCTCCATCACTCCATCTAACTCACTCCAGAATCTTTCCTTTTTCACCATTTCACAAACTACTTTCCACTTAGTCTCCTCAACACACAACATATCCAGCTTTCTTTGCTCCATCATGTCAGCTAACGCTCTCCCTTTACCAGTCTTAGTACCAACATTTAAGGTACCCACCCTAACCTCCATTCTCCAACACTTCTTCCTCTGCCGTTTCTGTTGACGTCTTCCCCTTCTTTTTCTCCTCATTTGGCCAACAGTAGGCCATTTTCCACTGGTACCCTGTTGGCTAACGATACCTGTGGCGGTTGGTGTTAACGTGGGTCTCGACCGATATTAACCAAAATGTTAAAAGTTAAAGCAAAATAGGAAAAATGTTCCAAACTGAGAATGCTGTGCCTGATTGTGCCCCCTAATCAGTGTCTGTGATTGAAGCCAATCAGAGACATCAAGAGGGAAAAAGAGCAATAGAAAGACTGTATCTTCTCCGTCTGCTCTATCAGTCAAGTATTACAATTTTAACATCAGCGACAACCATCTTTTTCAGTCATGTACACGCAAATACTGCCTAATTTACATTTACAGCATTTGACAGACTCTGGAGCGACTTACATTTGATCTTTATTGTACAACTGATCAATTGGGGTTTAAGGGCCTTGCTCAAGAGCCCACAGTGGTTGCTTAGTGGAGGTGGGAATCAAACTATGCTCTTTCAACACCTTATCCACTAAGCCACCACTTTTCTCTTCACAATTGAGAAAAAAAAAGACAGAACTCAAATCAACTATCCCAATTTACACACAGACAAAGACACAGACACACACACACACACAGTATTTATGTAGAAATAATTGACCAACTGCACTAACAAATTCAAAAGAACACTTTTTCCCTTGGATAGACTCCAGTGACAATGAATTAGAGAATGTTTTGGTTAGAAGATAAATGAATGATTGACTGAAACAAATAAATGAGCAAATATATGAACAATTGAAATGAATAAATGAGTATTCAATTGAAATATTCATTCATTCATTCATTCATTTCATTCATTCTTTTATCTTCTAACACAAACATTTCCTAGTTCAGGTATATGGGAGAACGGTACTTTATTGACTGCATTGTGCCAAATATAAATGTTTGGTGGAGGGAGGTTATGGTGTGGAGTTGAGCTTGGTTCCAGTGAAAGAAACTCTGAATCCTTCAGCATACCAAGATATCTTGGACAATTCCATGGCTTCATCAGTTTGGAGCTGGCCCCTTCTTCCAACATGACTCCAAAGCAAGGTCCATAAAGACGTGGATGACAGAGTCTGGTATGGATTAACTTGACTGGCCCGCACAACCTGATAAAACACTTTCTGGATGAATTAGAGCAGAGAAATCCAGGCTTTTATCAGTGTATAAACAAGCAAATATGCTTTCGGAAGAATGGTCAAAAATATAATGAATATTTACACTTTTTTGATACTATATTTATCTGCCTAAATCATATAACATAACTACATGCATAAATAGGAGATAGATATAGGTGGTGCAACCAGGAATACCCAAGTCAGAATCAAACCCAGATCGTTAATGCAGACCGGTCACTCATTTGTCATGAATGCATTTGAAACCTGACAACCCTGTAGCCAGAAAATGCACAATTTTCTCAAATCAAGTGGAAATATACCAGAGAACTGAAAGCAGCAGGTTGCAATTTTTTTAAGTATACATCTTTGTACTTAGTTATGAAAAACCTAAATTTTTTCACTTGTCTGTTCTGCCTGGTCTGAAATCGATTTTAAAAACATGCTGTGCAGATTTTATTATGTATGTTCATTGTTTCAATTCAATCTTATGCTCTCTGTAGTGATGTAAGTTAAATCTCAGAAAAGACTGTTAAAGGAAGACGAAGAAATCATTTTTATGCCATCTCATTAAGTGTATTCGTACTCAATGTAAACCAAATCAGGTTCAGAGCACTGAAACTTTTACACTATAATTGAAGGGCTGGTATTAAAGCAATTTGTTTTGCAAAGTAACAAAAAATAAAGTGAATGAAAAGAATTTTAGAAGAATCAGGAAACTTGACTTTATTGTACATTAAGACCAGCTGAAACAACGGGGTATGCCTTCTTTCTTTAGACAAAAAAAATCAACTGTACTGGAAGCAGTGAACGTGAGAGAAACACTGAAGAGAATGTACTGTTAGTAATTAAAACAATTTAATAGAACAAATATTACACACCACCTGTGACGGACTAATAATGAGAGGATCCATAATGCAGGCAACGTTTATCTTTAATCAAACAGTAAACAAAACACGAGCAAATAATGAACAAAGGAATCTGCAAACTAATAATAACAAAAGAACTACAGATCGCGGTCAGACGTGACAATAAGGTCCACAGCGGGAACCACAAAACTTAACTGAATGGCATCGGCTTAGGCAATGTCCATGAGCAGCTCTCTCACATAACTTGTCGCAGCATCAGTCCGATCACAAATTCAATAACTCGCGACGCGCATATCAATGCGTCGCCTTAAATAATGCGTCATTATTCCATGTTTTTTTTTTCTACTTTCGTTTATTCAGCTTGTTACTTGGTGCATTGGTACTATTGGTTCATAATGCTGCTAGTTGTAACGAGACTGGCTGTAGGCAAAGACGAATCCATGATGCAGTAAATCAGGTCTTTTAATGGAGAAGGATGAAGGGCAGGCAAACAAAACCAAAAAGGGTAATCCAAAAAGTAGTCACACATCAAGCAAGGGTCAAATATATTACAGTCTTCTAATTCAACCAAACAAACCAAAAGGGTAATCCAAAGCGTAGTCCAAATTCAAACAAAGGTCAAAAAACATCAGAGTCATTAAGTTCAGTGAATCACAAAGCTTAACAAGGCCTAGGGCAACAATGCTTCACATTATCCTGATGGAGGCCACCTGTTTATATAGTTGCGACCCACCCAAGATGGCCACCATCAGGATTGTCCTCTACAATTCAGGCGAGGGCGCCCTCTGCGGGCGGTCCTCCAAAGGGACAGTTCTTACAGGTGGAAGGCAACATCAATAGTCTAAAATACAGAGAAATCTTAGCTACCTCTTATATTCCCAACCGTAAAAGAGGCCAAATTCTGCAGCTGGATGGTGCTCCATTGCATACTTCCATCCCCACATCAAAGTTCCTCAAGAAGAAGAAGAAGAAGATCAAGCTGCTCCAGGATTGGACAGCCCAGTCACCAGACATGAACCTCATTGATCATATGTGGGATAGGATGAAAGAGGAATATTGATAAACTCTGAGAGGCAAGACTGCTATCTTTGCTATTCCTGATCACTTCATCAGTAAATTGTATGAATCATTGCCAAAACTCGTGGATGCAGTCCATCAAGCTCATGGAAGTCATACAAGATATTAAATTTGGATTTCACAGCACCACTATGTAATTTGCTGACATATTTTTTCATTTGCAGTAAATGTGTTTAATTTCTGTCTTGATTAAATGCTAACTCTTTTCTCAGTGAAACTTATTTCAGTGCATTAAACATCATTTGGGAGGGATTAAACTTTCCATATGAGTGATTTATAACACCAATTGATTAATTAAAAGTCAGATTAAAAGCAGGTGTTTCTACAAAATAGAAAAAAAATTGACAAGACTTTTGTCAGGGACTATAATTCTGGGCTGATTTCTCACTGTTCTCATGAAACTCCGCAAAGTGAGAAGTTGCATATAGACTGTTTTAATTGGACGTGTTATTGCTGTTCTCGCTGTTAGAATAAACTGCCATTAAAATTATACAATGATCATTACTTCATCGGTGGACAAAAATCAGCTGGACATCCAATCCGTTATTGTCTCAGTGTACTGAGGAGTGGCAGCAGTGGCAGAATGGTAGTCAAAGGAGACGCGGGTCAGATCCCCTTAAATTTCTCTCTTAATATCACATTTCATAGATTAATCAATTAACGTCGGTTCATTAATACTAATCTCAATCTTATCTCGTTCTAAACACCTGCCGTGTCTTTAGAGGTAACTTTAATTTTATTTCACTCATTTTCTGTAGCATAGACCCCCCCCCCCCACACACACAGATGTTTGTTCACTTTGTCTGTCACTTTGTCAGTATCAGAGGTGAATTGGTGGTTCCTGCTCTACTTTATACAGTCAAGGTTTCATCAGACCAAATAAACCTGAATGGACACCAGTTTAACTGGAATTAAAGAATAACAATGTTAATGTGTGTTTCATAGCTGTGAGCTGTGATTTTTTTTCCCTCACATGTGTAATAGATTTCAGTCTGCATTGCTGACAAGTTTCTTCCATGTCCCTGATTCGTTTGTGTATAATTATTAATTCACAGAACCTATCCAAAACCAAACCCCACTGCGGCTGATTTCATTAATGCAACCGATGATGAACTTACTGTACATGCCAAATAAACATTCATTTATTCATTCATTCATTTTATAACCTCCTTATTCACTTATTCGGGGTCATGAGAGACAGGGGTACATCCTGGACAGGTTGCCAGTACACTACAGGGCCACACATAGACGAACACACACACACACACACACAAACACACACACACATACACACACACACACACACACACACACACACACACACACACACACACACACACACACACACACA
>JAOTRA010087948.1:0-12187 GCA_026260255.1 Pseudolaguvia tuberculata | reverse complement strand
CTGCATGTTTTTGGACTGTGGGAGGAAACCGGAGCACCCGGAGGAAACCCACGCAAGCACGGGGAGAACATGCAAACCCCGCACAGAAAGATACCGGCTCGGGATTCAAACCCTGGACCTTCTATCCACTACGCCGCCACGTCGCCCAATTTGGGAACCAGTGAAGGTTTATTCTTAATATTGATGGATTTTACTGTGCATTTTCAATATGGCCTTTCAATTCCTCTGTATATAGGAATTCAATATATTTCAGTAAGGTTTACTTCTGTATTTTTATAAGAGCTCATCGATTTAGAAAACCTTACATTACTTCTATTTTTATTTAAACTTCTTGCTAATCTTATTATGACAGACGGTTGCGGATTTTAGAACTATTACAAAAATCAGTTTTTTAGTGTTTGTCTGCATGGTCATCTCAGCTGAATGACCTCAACTCACTGCTATCTTTATATATCAGCAAAAAATTCTAAAGGTCAGTGTTTCCATTATGAGTTCAGAAGGTTCAGAAGTTTAAAAGGTTATCAGTTATCTTTAACCCTTCCATTAGTTACAGAAAAGTATTGAAATGTTATAAACAGGGTAACCAATACATTTCCATAAGAAAAATTAAACATTTCATGCAAATCATTTTCCGAGATCGCCAGATTTCCCCCCTCTTCTTCTCTTTTCGGCTGCTCCCGTTAGAGAGCGGATCGCTCTTCTTCACACCACCCTGTCCTCTACATTTGCCTCTTTCACCCCAACTAGCTGCATATCTTCTTTCACCACATCTAGAAACCTCCTCTTTGGTCTTCCTCGTTTCCTCCTGCCCATCCTCAGCATTCTTCTACCAATATACTGCATGTCCCTCCTCTGCACATGTTCAAACCATATCAACCTAGTCTCCCTCACCTTGTCTCTAAAACATCCTACATGTGCTGCTGTCCCTGTAATAAACTCATTTCTAATCCTGTCTATCCTTTTCACCCCAATGAAAATCTCATCTTCAACTCTGCCACCTTCAGTTCCTCCACTTGTCTTTATGATAACGCCACTGTCCTTTACAACGGACTAAACCTTACAACCTATCCTCTAAACTGTACAACATTGCAGGTCTTACTACAGTCCTATAAACCTTCGCATACCTCCATACCTCCACCTTTCCAGATTCTTCTCAACCTGCTCTCTATTCTCACCACAAACATCTTCGTCCATGGAGACTCCTGCCTGACTTCATCTGTCAACCTGTCCATAACCACTGCAAACAAGAAAGGGCTCAGAGCCGATCCTTGATGCAATCCCACTTTCACCTTGAACCAGTCAGACATTCCTACCGCACACCTCACTGCTGTCACACTGTCCTCATACATGTCCTGCACCACCCTCACATACTTCTCTGCTACACCTGACTTCCTCATACAATACCACAACTCCTCTCTTGGAACCCTGTTGTATGCTTTCTCCAGATCCACAAACACACAATGCAACTTATAGCCTTCTCTATACTTCTCTATATCAACATCCTCAAAGCAAAGATCTGTAATACTCTTCCTTGGCATGAAACCATACTGTTGCTCACAGTTACTCTTCCCTCAGCCTAGTTTAACTACTCTTTCCCATAACAACATCGTGTGACTCATCAACTTTATTCCCCTGTAATTACTGCACGCTTGCACATCTCCTTTATTCTTAAAAATTGGCTATCACCTTCCAAAATCCTGTTAAACAATTTAGTCAGAAACTCCACTGCTATCACTCCTAAACATATCCATGCTTCTACTGGAATTTTATCTGGTCCAACTGCCTGGTTCTTCATCTTCTTAATAGCTGCTCTCCCTTCTGCCTTACTAATCCTATCCACTTCCTGCTCCACCATCTCCACATCATCCAACCTTCTCTCTCTCTCATTCTCCTCATTCAGCATCTGCTCAAAATACTCTCTCCACCTTCTCAACACACATTCCTCACTAGCCAACAAATTTCCATCTGTATCCTTTATTGCTCTAATTTGCAGTACATCTTTTTCATTTGTCTCTCTGCCTGGCAAACCAGGTGCAAATGCTTTTCTCCCTCCTTAGTGTCCAACTTCTTATAGAGCTCCTCATATTCCTTTTAATCAGCTTATGCCACCTTCCTCTTTATTTGCTTCATCATTGTACTCCTGCCTACTTTTCTCATCTCTCTGCCAATCCAAATTCTGTTGCGCCAACCTTTTTCTCCTGATGCTTTCCTGCACTTCCTCATTTCACTACCATGTCTCTTTGTCTTCCTGTCCCTTTCCAGATGTCACATTAAGTACATCCTAGCTGTCTCCCTTATCACTTCTGCAGTCGTTGCAGAATCATTCAGCAACTCTTCACCACCAGCAAGCCCCTGACTGAGCTTCTTCCTGAATCTCACACTCCAGTCTTCCTCCTCCAGCTTCCAACACCTTATTCTCTTTTCTGTCCTCTCTCTTCCTCTTCTTCTTAGCCTCCAAAGTCATCCTACAGACAACCACTTGATGCTGTTTAGCTACACTATCCCCTGCCACCACCTTACAGTCTCCAATCTCTTTCAGGTTTCCTCTCCTGCACAAAATATAGTCTACCTGTTTGCAACTTCCTCCACTCTTATACATCGCCCTGTGCTCTTCCTTCTTCTTAAAATATGTGTTCACCACTGCCATCTCCATACTTTTAGTAAAATCTACCACCATATACACCATTCTCTTGCACTTCTCTTTGCCTGCCACGTTTTCCTCCTCTCCTTCTCCTCCTTTGGCCAACAGTAGCTCAATTTCCACCGGTACCCTGTCTGTACATGTGTACAAGAGTACATGTGGCGGTCGCTGTTAACCTGGCCAATCTGGTATAAAATTATTATTTGTGATCCCCATATTTGATTTGGCGCAGTTTTATGCTTCCTAACGCAACACTCCCCATTTATCTGGGCTTGGGACCGGCACTAAGATTGCACTGGCTTGTGCAACCCTAATGACTGGGTTCCTCAGATTTCCCCTCACATTGTTTTTAAATTTGAAGGCCATGTTGTATCAGGAAAAGATACAAAACATAAATCATTTAGTTCTACATTAATATTAGTGAGATCAAACAATGATGGTGTGAAATAGTAAGGAGGTCTGAGGTTCAGTTGGAGTTCCAGTTCATCCAAAAGGTTTTCTGTTTAAAGACGTCAGAATCAGGACATGAGAGATCTTTTACTTCACAACATCCAGAACACAGCAAGTCTTCACGGGGACATTGTCATGCTGACACAGAGTTTCATTCTCTTAGTTCTGTGGTTTCAACATGGCACTATGTGCCAGCAGTTTGGGTAGGACATGTTTGTTGTTGGTGTGAGGATAATGCTGTGCATAGACAACATAACAAGAAAAAGATGCAGATGGACCGGGCATGTTCTAAGAAAAGATTTGGATGACCTCCCACATGTTGCCTTACAGTCGGCGCAAGAAAGAAGGAAAGAGAGGCCACCCCAAGAACACCTGGAGGCGCACAACAGAGGCAGGAACCATGGGCCAATCGTGGGGCACCCTTAAAGCTCTGTTCCAAGACTGTCAGTGGTGGAAGGACTTTGTTGCTGCCCTGATCACCAGGAGGTGTGCCGGCAGTAAGTAAGTAAGTAAGCAAGCTCGTGATTCTGATGATCTATTAAAAACATCTTGACTATATAAGTAGTAAAGAACTTGTGTTCTTGTGTTGTGTTGTAAATGTAAACATCCACGTCAATTTACAGAAAACTGTTACAGTGAATCACATGTACTGTAAGTGAGTCTAATAAAATTGCAATATGTAAAAAGTTATTTGTAATAAAATTAACTCGAATAAAAATACCTACATTATTTCCGAGATATCTTTTCAATACCTTTGAGATATTGTATTACACCCTGCTTACACAAATCAAGATAAAATTCTTTTATCACAAGAGACTACTTACTTGTTGAACTGCTCTGCAAAGATGAGGTTTGTAGAGGTGCCAGTGATGGTGATGAGGCCACCGATGGTAGCCGCATACGTGATGCTCAGAGACAGACACTTACAGATCATGTGGTCTTTCTTGGTTGGGTACATGGAGTCCCTTCGGATTTTGGGTTTCTTTGGCACAATAACATCGATTGAAATCTGTTGATTCAAAATATTTGTTGATGTTTTTAGGATATTCATCCGCTTGCATTGAAAATATACCATAAAATTGAGCTGTCAAGAAATGATTAGTATTTAGTCTTTGTATATGATTTACACTTGCATGAGGAAGTAATAATATCCAATCAATGATAATAATAGGTGAAAGTGCTGGCTCACTTTCTAAGGTGTGGGAATGCTAAATAGAAAATTGTGTGTTTGAGATCCAGAATCACCAAGGTACCAATGCTGGGCCCAAATGACACCAAATTACCACGAATGTAAGTTTATCTAAATAGGCTCAAATGGTTAAGGCACTGAGTTATTGATCAGCAGACCAAGAAGACCTGGGTTCAAGCCCCATGTCCAACACTGTTGGGTCCTTGAGCAAGACCCTAAACCTTTCCTGCTACATGGGTGCTGTACCTTTTAATATATATGTGAAGAAAAACATTTCACTGTCTTTTGTACGGTGTATAATCATGTATGTGAGAAACAAAATTGGAATTTAATCATTTAATTTGGATTTTACATTAGGGTATCTGCCAAATGTCATAAATCACAGTAATAATAATGGCCAGTGTTGATCCAATACACCGCCACAAACCTAAGTGTTGTTGCACTACTCCCAGTATTTTAAGCCCCCTCTAGACCAAACACACCTCCCCTGCCCTACTTCTGTTCTATAAAATTAAAAAAAAAAACAAAAAAAAAAACCAGTATTTTATGTAGCACCTTCTAAAGTACATCTCAAAATGCTTTTTAATAAATGATACAAATAAATGGTTTTTGCTCCTGTCTCTGGAATTTCTTGAAACACTTGAACTTGAAAGATTGGAAGCTCAAATCAGCTGCACATGCTGTTATAATATACCAGAACCACCTGCTGTTTAATTCTTAAATCTGATAAAAAAAAATAGAAAGAGAGGGAAATAAACACATTATACACCAAAAATAGTTTAAGCCTATGTTTAACCGTATGAGATCTGTAAGTTTCCTTAAGTTTTTAATCTCAACTTGTGCTGATGTTCTTACCTCAGGTAGACATCCATTAATTTGCTTTGGAAATTCTGCTCCGTGACTCCGCTTCAGTGCAATACCATTTAGCTCCTGTGGGCCAGAAAAGCTGAAAAATTCAATTGTATAATTTGGCATTATAGCCACTGCTGATGGTGATATTAAAGATGATGAAGGAGTGGATGGATGGATGGATGAATGGATGGATGGATGGGTGGATGGATGGATGGATGGATGGATGGATGGATGGATGGATAGATAGATACATACATACATATATACATACATAGTCTTCTTCTGGTCCATGATGCAGTAGCTCAGTTTATTTAGAAAGAAAAAAAAAGGAAAAATCCAAATCGCATGATCTCAGAATAGAAGTAACAGACGTAAGGTCAAGAAACACAGTCAGAAATAGGAACATACTGTATATAAACGCTTGGTTAAGTCAAAAAAACAAACAATACTTTGCAGTTCATGCTAGCGAATGGCACACTTAAAAATGGTGCCCTTGTCCGTTCAGCCAGAACAGGAACATTCATTCATTCATTCATCTTCTTACCCACTTATTCCCGAATCCGGGGTCACGGGCGTCTGCTGCGCCTATCCCAGCACAGATAGGGCGAGAGGCGGGGGTACACCCTGGACGGGTCGCCAGTCCATCTCAGGGCAACACATAGACAAACAACCATTCACACACACATTCACTCCTATGGAAAATTTAGAATCACCAATTGACGTAATCTGCATGTTTTTGGACTGTGGGAGGAAACCGGAGCACCCAAAGGAAACCCACGCAAGCGCGGGGAGAATATGCAAGCTCCGCACAGAAAGATGCCGGCCCGGGATTCGAACCTGGGACCTTCTTGCTATGAGGCGACTGTGCTATTACCTATGCCACTGTGCCGCCCAGAACAGGAACAGTTAGTTAGAATTCAGGGGAACTATATCTGTTACAGTACCCCCCTCTACAAACGCCCTCAGGTTTTCTTCTAAAATGTCCTCTAGAACATACAGCAGTGTGTTCTGGGTGTGCTGTGTGAAAGTCTGACAGCAGGATACCAGCAGCTTTTACCCAGGACCTCTTCACGGGACCAAACACCTCTCAATCCACCAGATACTCAAGTAAATAGCATTAGTAAAGAATTTCCTTAACCAGATATGCAGGACCCCTTTCTAGCTCAATGGGACCAGGGTTACTGGATGGAGCAGGAACTGTGTTTGAGGTACCATGATGAGATTTTACCAACAAAATAAGAAGGCACAGGAGATTAGATATGAAGTTGCAGATGATAGGTAAGCTAATTGATTTGATGCAGGATTTTGAAAGGGCTAACATATTTAGGTCTAAGCTTTTTGCAGGATAACTGGAGATATAGTGGATAGCCAGAGCAGATCTCCAGGGCGGTAGGTGGGATAAAAAAGGCAGCAGGTTAGCATTCAGATATTGGGTATTGATGGCTCACTGTAAGCTGTGGGCAGTCTCCCAAATTTGTGCACTGTTTTGTGCCCACTCTCCCCAGGGGGGGAACAGAGGCAGGCTCACCAGACCAGGGAAACAGAGGAGGTTGATACCCTAACACACACTGAAACAGGGTCATTCCTGTAAAAGAGTGGGTTATGAGGCAGAAACTCACTCTACGTATTCTGTTCCTATGCACAGTAGGACCAAAGGTACTATACCAGCTCTTTGTTCTGCTGTTCGACCTGCCCGTTGACTGAGGGCAATAACCGGAAATTAGACATTAATGTCTAATTTCCTGCAGAACTCAACTCAGACCATAGACGTAAATTGAGGGCCTCGGTCAGACACAGTATCCTCGGGCATACCATAAAACCAGAAAACATGAGCGGTATCAGGCGACATGCTTTGGAGAATCGATCTATGATATTCACAAATGTTGTTTGACTGTGTGAGGAGGGAAGGTCGGTTGCAAAGTAAATATCAATGTGTGACCAAGGTTGTTGGGGTATAGAAAGAGAAAAAGGAAAAGGCCCTCAGGAAGAGGGTTTGTTTGGGGTTTTTTGATTGTTTTTTTATTCTATGTCAGAACAAAGATGGGGCCACGAGTACCTTGTAGACACCAGCCCTAACGTACAAGTTATGCCGGGGTGCCCAGTACCTATAGAGGTGTGAGCCCATTGATGGATCTATGCAGGCATTGACGGAACTATGCAGGCATTGACGGAACTGTGCAGGAAGAAACACTTTCCCTGTTGGACAATTCTGCGAATGGAGCACTTTGAGCTGTATACTGGTTTTCTTTTTATTTTCTAAATCACAGAAGCCACCAGGATAGGCTTAGAAACTTTTTCATGGTCTGGAGGGTCAAAACATTGGACAGTGCATCTGCTTTGCCATTTTTGAAACCTGGGTGATGCATGACAGTGAAATGAAAGCAACAAAAAAGAGGTTTTGGCTTGCCAGGCATTTAGTTGTTGCACCCTCCAGCCAGTGTATCCAGTCGTCAAAGCCTCCTTAATCGCCAAAAGTTTCTTGTTTCCCATATCAAAATTTTGTTTTGCCAAGGTGAGCTTTCTAGAAGAGAATGCACAAGGGTGTAGCTGGGGTGGTGAGCCTGGGTGCTGAGACAGCATGGCCCCTACCCCACAAGCAGGCATCCACCTCCAACAGAAAGGGCCACAAAGCATCAGGGTGACACAGAGTAGGAGCGGTGAAAACTTAGTTTTGAGGGTGACACTGTAATCTTTCAAGGTTACATTTCAGGAGTGAAAGTCATGCTGTAGTTGCGTATGAACTGACAGTAGAAGTTAACAAACCACAGAAATCTCTAACTCTTTTCTCGTTTTGTTGAGGGTCAATTCCTTACCACCTGTATTTGATTGGCCTCCATGGACCCCATGAGCACTTGTACAATCTGTTTTGACAAACAGGTTCTTCTGGAGTAACCACTTTAACACTGTATAAACATGAGCTTCATGCAAGGCTGTGTTTTTAGAATATATAATCAGGTCATCTATATAAGCCATGATACAAACAGTGATCATATCGTAAAAAATCTCGATAATGAAAGATTGGAAAACTGCTGGTGCATTGCAGAGCCCATAAGGAATAACCAGATACTCGTACTGCCCTTTGGGTGTGATAAAGGTCATCTTCCAAATTGGCTATCGGGCGGAACAATGTTTGATGGCACAGTCCTCTGGGTGATGAGGCGGGAACTCATCTGTCCACTGTTTGCTGAAATCCTCTGCCAAATCATGGTAAATCGAAGGTTTGTTGTTATAGAGACAGAGCTGGGTTTAGGGAGACATTGCTCCTGACAAAAATAGGACCAGAGTAGGATCATCTTTATTCCACTCCAGGTCATGGGTCCGGATACAGGCAAACCCCAGGATGATAGGGGTTCTGGGAGTGGTCACTATGTGGAACAAAATGTTTCCGGTGTGTTCTTCATCCATTTTCATGGTGATTACTGTGGGAAATGCTGCTGCCTATGGGATGACCATCCATGGCTGGGATGCAGAGAGGAGGTACACACGGCACAGATGAAAACGTAGGTGCACAGCAAGTAGGTGTACTCTTTCTTTGGAGGCAGCTGCGGCAGGTGAGCAAGGCTAGGGCTTCACCAGATAATCAGAGCACATGTAGTTGGGGTCCCTGAAATATGAGCATAAACACAGATGCCTGTATTTCTCCTCTTCAGGAAGTTTGGAAGACCCAACTTGCATAAGTCCATATTCAGGAACAGGAGATGTAGGGTCAGATAGCGTGACATGAGCAGGTAGGTGGCCTGGATAAGCGGCATTGTTGCATATGAGGTGTTGTGTATCCGTCTTGATAGGATGGCATTGGATACTAATGCAGGAATCAAATTCCCCCAGCAGACTAGTTCATCTCTCAGACTAGTTCTCTCCTTAAATAAAGCCTTTAATGCTGCCTTATTCATGCGACTCTGAGCTTCTAGTGTACAAAACTCAACTGCATATTCAGTGGCAATATGTGATCTTTGGTGTAACAGCTGAGTTGCTGCATACAGCCCTCCCCCTCTGGATTATCAAAGAATTTGCATAACAAATCTCAAAACAGGCATAATATCAAGAAACAGAATCAGAAACAGGAACATAGATAAACGCTTGGTAAAGTCGTACAAAACAAACAATACTTCGCAATGCATGCTACTAAATGAATGCATACATACATACATAATTCATTAATTCATTCATTAATTCAAATTTACAGGAGCCACCACTAGGTCAGGATTAAGGATAGACTTAGAACTTTTTTATGGTCTGGAGGGTTTAAACATCGGGACAGTGCCTCTGCTTTGCCGTTTTTGGAAACAGGGTTATACGTGACTGTGAAATGAAAGTGAGAAAAGTAGAAGGACTGCTATCCTAACTTTATGGTTTCAAGTCCCACATCCAAGTCCCTGAGCAAGGCTTCCTAACACTTAACTGATCAAGTGTATAAGAAAATAAAATAAATGTAAGTCTGGATAACTGTGTTGGCTAAACGCACAAATGTAAATTATGATATCATGTGTCTTACCTCAATAACGGTGCTAATCGCTGGTTTCTTACTGCTGGAAAGCAAACAAAAATAAATCTTTTTTTAAAAGTTGATTTCAGAATAAAACAGTATAGTGAATCCATTTCATCACCTGCTGATGCGATCCGATAGCTCGAGGTCATATTTGCAAAGATCTTTCTCTTTATCTTAAAAAAAAAGTGCAATTAGGACTAGTAAATAAAGATTTTGGCTAAACATTGAATTACTCAGAGCTGTATTACATTTGTACCATTTTCATCTTCTTGTGTCTCTACAGTATCCGAGTCATCCTGAGAGTCAGCTATCCCGGTGCAGATGAGCTGCTGCAGTACGGCTTCTGCAATAGGCATCACCATGGCGGTGGTAGAGGTGTTACTCAGCCACATCGACAGAAAAACTGTACAGCACATGAACCCTAGCACCAGCCTGCAACACATCCAACCAACATATGATTTTAACACACGTAGTGTTATTCATCCACACTAAATTAACTATAGTCTATAGTCTACAATACAAAGCCAAGCCAATTGTTTGTGCAGCCCTAGATTGGGTTGCATGATTGTGACACAGAATGGCGAGGGGGAAAAAAGGGGGTTGTGCACAGGGCATTGCCATGCTGTAACAGGGTTTGAGTCTCTCAGTTCACAAGAAATAATGTAATGCTGCATTATACAAAGACATTCTAGGTCTATTTTTTGATGGCCAATTGTACACAAACTTTTGGGTGTACAGCATATATGTTTTAGTTAAGACATTTTGGTGTAAAGCTCCTTAGGGATGCATAGTATAATGGGTTGTTTTTTTTACAGAAACATAAAACAGTAGTTCAACATTATGACCACTGAGCTACAACAGTACCTACTATTTTATCTTTATTCAATTTGTTTTATCTTTAGGGTATTATGGTGCAACTTCTGTTGCCTCATAACAAGAAGGTTACAGCAGGGATCATGTTCTCCGCATGCTTGTATGGTTTACTTTCGGTTCTCCGGTTTTTCAGTCCAAAAACATGTACATTAGGTTTGATGATGAATCTTCCATTGTGAGTGTTAGTGTGTGTGTGTGTGTGGCCCTGAGATGGACTGGTGACCTATTTATCACCAATTCAGGTAGCTGGAATAGCAGATGTTTGTGACCCCAGATTATGGAATCTAGGATACCTAGGATATTCAATATTAGTACTGTGTCTGTTCCCCAAGCTAAACATAGGTTCAGAAATTATCAGTAAGTGTGCTTTAATAATCAAAATTTCAAAAGTTTGATGTTCTGTGTTTAACAGAAACCTGGAATTAAACAGAATTAAAGTATGTAGCATTAAATGAAGCAATCCTCCAGCGTACAGCTGCGTAAATCAGCCTTGTTTAACCGGTAGAGGTGGCGGTGGGTATAGAAGATCAGTGAATGACAGAATTAATGGTTATAATGAAGGAGTTGGTGAAACAGTGCTGGTGAGACCTACATTCCAGGTTTGGCTCCTGCTATCATAACCATGCGCAAAGCAATGCGTTTGTGCAAGTTCCACTTTTCTATCGAAGCAGCTAGACAGATAACTCCCATCAGCAGCAGCGTTGTGTCCTTAAAGTATTCTGAAGCTACCTGAAACATAAAAGTTGTCTCAGAATAACATCAACTGCAGTGTCTTACTCTAAACGAGTTTAATTAAAAGTTTGGAAAGATCAAATAATAATAAATAAGTTGTGGTGTGTTAAAGGAGAATTACAGAGTTTAATTGGTTGCCAAGGCTACAATTGCCCTAATTTAATCAATTGTGATGATACAAAACTACGCTTTAAATATGCTGTTGAAAAAATATGAGGTCGGGTCCCCACCACTTTTACTATTAAATAAACAGATCTCTGTATACTTAGCTTTATAAAAAAGACATATCTGTAGGTTGTCCTCAGTAAGGTTGTTTGAAAAATGTTGTTTTAGCGCTTATTCATGTTTCCCAAAACCCACCACAGCCTACAAATATGTCTACAGAGAATACAGACTCGATTCAGATCTGAAATGATTTGCTTTTAGGATTTTATCTACATATCACTATAAACATAAGCAGCTCAATTGTATTTATGAGCAAAAATAACCTCTATTGTTTTGTTTTTTTTACACATCAAGCATTCTAAGATAGCGGTACATGTCGGTGCCAGCGATATTCACCTTTGCCAGTCAGAGATGACTAAAGCTAAGTTGTTAAATTTGGCAAAGGGAATGTCTGTTGTCATAGTCTGCTCTGATTCCAATGTGACAGGGCGACGTCGCTTACAGCAGGTTATTGTCGCTAAACCACTAGATGTCCAGGTGGTGCTCCGAAAATGATTTTATTGATAATTGTCAAATAAACTTGGCCTGTTAGGAGGAGACGGTGTCCATCCCACTTTGGAAGGGGCTGCTGTCTTGTGCAACATAGCCCATAGTCTTAGGACAGGCCTAGTTAATTGATGACTATCAAGAGCCCAGGCAATTCCACTAATTATTTACAGACTTCTTCTTCTCCTTTCGGCTGCTCCCGTTAGGGGTCGCCACAGCGGATCACTCTTCTCCACCCTACCCTGTCCGC
>JAOTRA010087937.1:0-12188 GCA_026260255.1 Pseudolaguvia tuberculata | reverse complement strand
TCCTACCCACTTCCTGCTTCACTATCTCCACATCATCCAACCTTCTCTCTCTCTCATTCTCCTCATTCATCAGCTGCCTTAGTGAATGTATGTTAGCTGATATAACCTTGACGTTTCTCCTTCAAATAAACAGACTGTGTCAGACGTAAACACTAGCTCACCTACATGTAAAACCTAAATTCTATTATTTTTTTTTTACTTAATTTTATTAAATTATTCCCAACAGTTTATTTGCTCCGTTTCGTAGAGTTTCTCTCATCTGCACTGCTTCCAGTACATTTAATTGGATGTTAAAACCTTTATTCAAACCAGTAGTGCTGCCCATGTAACTTATGTATACATATGTAATAATGTATATTAGCATAGGAACGGGGCCCCATGGTTCCCCATGGTGCGGTAATGTACACTTTAGCAAACAATACTTTGCAATGAGGTTAACATAGCATGTCCTTAAATAGAGCGCCTACACCCTTGAACCCAGAACAGGAAACACAAAAGTCTCACAAAATTCTGGGGAAGGTGCCCTCACATAACCATCGGACGGTACTATACCAATTACAATATGCAATTGATGATTAATGGCCTTGCTAAGAAGCCCAGCAGAGTCAACTTTGTGGTTCTGGGAATTGAAACTACAATCTTAGCTGTCCAGCACCTTAACCAGTGATCTACCACCTCTCCAGTTTTGTATGTCAAAATTGGATGTATACATAAATGTAAAATTTTTCTCCAATCAGATTTCAGTTTCTATGTGCTGCCATGTTAACCTAATGTGAACAGAGCTAATGTAACTTCAATCATATTACCAATAGGACAGTTAAACAATTCAAAATCATAGAAGGGTAAAACATTAATATGATGTAAGTAACACAGCTACAACGAGTAACATTTGTAATAGGTGTTTAAGAGTTACAGAGTTTGGTTGGTATGGAAACTATTAAAAATTTTCACTCTGTTATATTGCAGCCATTTGCTAAAATTATTTGAGTTCATTTTTTCCCTTAT
The DNA here is from genome assembly GCA_026260255.1 of Pseudolaguvia tuberculata. NCBI lineage: Eukaryota > Metazoa > Chordata > Actinopteri > Siluriformes > Sisoridae > Pseudolaguvia > Pseudolaguvia tuberculata. The sequence goes on along the minus strand of JAOTRA010087937.1, from coordinate 11,183 downwards.
TAATGTACACACAGCACTCCATATATTGAAAAACACAGAATTGTTAGCATTTTTGCTGATTTATTAAAAAGAAAAACTGAAGTATCACATGATTCTAAGTATTCAGAACCTTTGCTGTGACTCTCCTATATTTAACTCAGGTGCCTGTACATTTCTTCTGATCATCCTTGTGATGGTTCTACACCTTCATTTTAATCAAGCTGTGTTTGAGTCTACTGATTGGACTTTAATGCCACACACGTGCCAAATGAGAATCATGAGGTCAAATAAACTGCCTGAAGAGTTCAGAGACAGAATTGTGGCAAGGCAAAACATTTCTTCTGCACTTAAAGTTCCTTGCACTTGAATAGCAGAATGGCATAATCCTTAAATGGAAGACATTTAGGTCGACCAGAACCCTTCGTAGAGCTGGCCCGTCCACTCAAACTGCAACCATCACTGCAGCCCTCCAGCAGTGACCCGATCTCCAAGGAGGAATGGCAGATGATCCCCAAATCCAGGTGTGAAACACTTGTTGCATCTTTCCCAAAAAGACTCATGGCTGTATTCGATCAAAAAGATGCCTCTACTAAATACTATTTTGTTTTATTTCATTTCAAATCTACTATGAAATGTTCTTGTTTGTTGTTAGAAACAATACAACCCAAATGCAGTTAACTATAAAATCTATGAATACAAACACATGCAAGCAAAACAAACAACAATGAAGCATGGTTAAACTTAGTACATTTCATACCAATTAACTCACATGAATCACATCAGAATGCATTGTATAATTTGCTTTGGGGGTTTTAAGTGCACCTTTGCCACCAAGTCATATGAATTATTTATGGATTATGGAACATCGTGATCTTAATTTCTCCACTCAAGACTGATAGAAGTATGTGCACTCACATTTACATTAAGGTTTGGCTTAAAGTTGATTCAGTTAGATTGGATTTTCTCTTGAGTATGGCATGTCCCTTGTCTAATTAACACACACTCAAATGCAGGAAAGACTGTTAATTAGCTGAATAATTGGATAAGATGTGTTTAAGGCATGCTAATATACATGTATGGTTTCATAATATAGGAGCATTGGTGGCTCAAATGGTTAAGGTGTTGACCGGGAGACCACAAAGATCTGTATTCAAGCCCCACCATTGCCACCAAGGGCCCTTAACCCTTCCTGCTCCACTGTACAATAGCTGACCCTGCGCTCTGGCCCCAATGCAAAGAAAAACATTTCATTATATATTGTACTCTGTATATTGAACACCAGAAAGGCAGCAGGAACAGACAGGTCGGATTCTGAAAGCCTGCATTGACCAGCTAGCACCGGTGTTCACAGAGATCAACCTTTCCATCAACCCAAGTCTTCAACCTCTTTCTGAAACAGTCTACAGGCCTTTCATGCTTCAAACAGTCCACCATTGTTCCTGTTCCGAAGAAACCACAGCCCACCTGCCTCAACGACTGCCAACCTGTAGCCCTGATATCTATAGTGATGAAGTGCTTTGAGAGACTGGTCAGAGACTTCATCACTGCATCACTACCAGACACTCTGGATCCACATCAGTTCGCATACTGTCAGAACTGTTCTACTGAGGACGCGATTTTCCATCTCTTCCACATAACAACAAGCCACCTGGACTGCAGAAAATGGAATAATGTGAAAATGCTGTTTGTACAGCTCAGCGTTTAACACCATAATTCCCTCCACACTTACTTCTAAGCTGGAGGTCCTGGGATTCAGTTCTCCCATGTGTCAGTAGATCTTCAACTTCCTGACAGTCAGATCACAAGCCATATGGATGGGAAAACACACCTCATCCTCCATCACTCTCAGCACTAGAGCTCATCAGGGTTGTGTTTTGAGCCCCCTGCCTACTCACTGACAACATGCTACTGTGTGGCCACTTCTAAGTCCACCACCATCAAATATGCTGATGACACCATTGTGTTGGACCTTATGACTCAACAACGAGAAGGCCTATTTGCAGGAGATTAAAAATCTGGAGAGATGGTGCCAGGAGAACAACCTACTCCTGAACGTCAGCAAAACTAAGGAGCTAATAGTGGACTTCAGTACAAGCAGGATTGGTCATACCAACTGATTACGATCAACGGGACTTTGGTGGAGAGAGTGGATTGTTTCCGGTACCTCGGTGTTCACAACATGCAGGACCTTTCTTGGTCCTGTCACACCAACACCCTGGTGAAGAAGGCCCGTCTATACCACCTGCACCATCAAGAGCATCCTGACTGGGAGCATCACTTCCTGGTTCTGGACCACCACCGTGCAGGACAAACGATCCCTCCAGAGAATGGTGTGTTCAGCTGAACGTACCATTCACACTGAGCTCCCTGTCCTATCTACAACAAGCGGATCCGAGCTAGGGCCAAGAAGATTGTGGAGGACCACAATCTCACAAACCGAGCACATAACACCAGAACTTTGGTTTATTTTTGCACACTATGCACATTGCACACTCTTATGCACATTTGTTTGCATCATTCATCAACAACGGAAACACTGGACTGGCACAAATCACTTTAACACTTTCACTCACTGGACTCATTGCACACTAACACTAAACTGTACAGCACAGTTAATTTATCACATGAACACTTTCAACTTTGGAAATAACCAGCAAACATCCATACATTTTTTCATCCTGTCATCCTGTACATTTCTATTTTTAATATTTATATATAATTATATATTTTAAAAAACTTCTTAAAAATCTTCTAACAATACTGTTAATTTCCAGATACTGCTTTTATTATATTTATTACTTTATAGTTTACATCTATTTCTTTACTTACATTTTATTGTTTTATTTCATTTTGTATTCCTTTTGTCGGAGGTCGTGGAAAAGCATTTCACTGCATGTCATACTTGTATATGTATGTGACAAATACGACTAATATAAAGTATGTTTCCTGTACATTATGTTTCCCAGTACCTTCAGTTTTTGAGAAAAACATGTAAATCTACTGTTGACCAGCTAAGATGGTTTTTAATTCTTTAATATTTAAAAATGGCAACCAACACATTACTAGCTCATGTTAATAATACAAATAAATAGCTTTATCAGAAGGTCAAGACCACTAAGTTGGGTCTCTGAAAAAAAATCTCTAAATGCTTAGTGTTTTAAAAGACTTTTACAAGTTGTTTGAGCTGAAAATGTCTGTCAGTAGTGTGTGTGTACTTAATCACCCTATAACAATCTGCCTAGACTTATCTTTTATCTTTTTCACTTATTCATCAGTTGTCAAATCAGGGTGTACTCCATCGTTTCTGACCGCTGGTGCAGAAAGTACCTAAATGTGTTGATATACAATTTACAAAATATTTCTCACCCAAGTGCTTTATTTTCAGGATTTTCAGAAACTACTTTTGAAAAATAGGTGATTGGTACTGACTATTGGCATCCCTGCTTCATCTCCAGAAGATGTGAGTAGAATTTTTTTTGCTATACATTTTTGTAAACCACCTCTAATATATGCTACAGTTTCGCAAGTCTTACTATGTGTGCAGCTTAAGTGTAGACTCAGAACATTGTGTTGTCTTTTCTATATTATTCCTAATTGCATGTTTATATTGAACAATGCATTAAGGCTTATAACATGGCAACATTACATTAAGTATAACTTTTTTTTTTTTTTAATTTAATAATTTTAAACAGTAGAGCAGTGGAAATGAAGTGGTGGGGGTTAGAAAAGCTCAATAGCATTTACAGCTCTAAATGGGGTGATTTAAAAAAAGGTGTTATAATTTTTTATACTTTTGAATCAAAGTATAGTATAGGCTTTTCATTAATATCATAAAAAATGGGTAGTTGCTCATCCTTTTAAACAATAACTAAAGGGTACTCTGGCTCTGGATGAGTCTTTGCCAAATGCTGTAATAAAATTGAATTTGGTTTAATTCTGCAGATGAGATTCTTTTGCTGTAGGAAATTTATGACAAGGTTAAAAACACTGGAGCTTTTGTGAAAAGTTTGACTTAACCTATTGCAAACAAAATCAATGGCTGCACCATTTTCTGGAAGCAACCATACTTCCCTCACATTCTTTACATTACTAAATAAAACAGTTTTTCTCATGTGCTTTCGTGCATTTGTCAAATCGGAATTGCTATTTGCATTATTCTAATGTAAATCAAAATAATTTTCTTCCCTTAAGATGCAACAGGGGTTGGCTCAATTAGTTAAAGAACTGAGTTGTTTGTCTGAAGATGAGGAAGATCTGGGTTCAAGCCAACCCGACAGTGTTGGAGGCTTGAGCAAGATGTAACAAGATAAACTCTTCCTACTTCCGGGTTGCTGTATCATAGCTGACCCTGCACTCTGACCCCCATCCTAACAAGATGGGCCCTGCAAAAAAAAATTCACTTTGCTGTAAAAAGTACATTGCATTAGTTACGTTTATAAGGTTTTGAATTAATGTACAAATGACACGAACCTAAAGACTTGAAAGATAACTGAGATTAGATAGAAGAGGTTTTTTTGCTTGTAGTTGATTTGCTAGAGAAGTAAAATGATTGATTATATTTTGCTCAAATTAAAAAAGTATATAATAATAATAAAAAGTATAATAAATAATAATAATAATAATAATAATAATAATATAATTATTTGCCCAACAATATTTTTGGCAGTTTTAAGGATTTCATTTCTATGCTGAGAAATATATACTAAAGCAACTGAGAAACTATAATACTACTGAATCAAAGATTGCATCTGAGAAAATAATTCCAGCCGTGAAATCACCATAGTGTGAACCGCAGTGTAACTTGTAACTTTTCCACTTAGATATATTTCAAACAAACCTAAATCCATAAAAAAAAACAAAGGGGAGTTTACAACATATGCTAGCTATGACTTTGTCCAAGAATGTGGAAGATGATGTGTGAAATTAGTTTCATTATTTAAAAAAAATCAAGAAGTTCACACCCTTTGGAGGAAGAGTGTGGTAAGTCTGGTGAGTGGGCGGGGCTAATAACAGATTCAACGGCTAAGGCTAAAGGATGCACTTGTGATGATGACAACTATTTAACAATGGAATGATCTTTATTCAGTGCGATGAAGTATAGCTTCATGCGTGAGCTTCATGAGAGAGAGAGAGAGAGAGAGAGAGCGAGAGAGAGAGAGAGAGAGAGAGAGAGAGAGAGAGAGTGAGAAAGTGAAAAGAATAAGAGATTATGATAGATTGAGAATGAAGACAGAGAAGAGAGAAAAATGAAGAGAGAACCGCACAGGTGCAGTCTCTGATTTTTTGGGGCCAAAGTGATAAATGTGAACTGGATTTAAAAAAAGCATCAAAGAAGAACCAAGATATTATAAATCATCGCTTCAAGCACACAATCAAGGAGATGAGCCGAGGAACAACCTGCAGCTGGTCCCACACTTGTGTTCACTGTTGTAGAAAATAGCACAAGTGCATAGCTTTTAAAAGTCTTGAACATATCCTAAACTTGTCATAATGGACTAACATAGTTCTTGACTTATTACAAATAGGAAACCACTAATACCGCTCCTACACACATACTGACTGTGTCAGAAAAGCCACAGCTTCCGTTCTTTGACCTCATAATATTGTCGAAATTCTGACCTATTTTTTCCATCATATGATTTGCTACACTAAAATACCATAATACTAACATACTTAAATATTTTAGTACAAGAAATACAACAACAAAATATTCAAGAAAGCCCAATCATACATTATATCAGAAAAAACATTACGTAGCAGATCTACAATTTAATTAGCAAGTCTTTCTTACACTTTCTCATGAACATGTTTTTTAAAGGCTCCTGCTAATTACCTCTGTAATCTGTCACCTGGATGATAAGATAAGTTTGGTTTCTCTAAAGTTTTTTTCCTCATATTTGTTCAGGGAGTTTTTACTTTCCATACATTTTCATGCTTCCACAATAAACTGGTGGCACAGGTCACCAGTCCATTGCAGGGCTAATGATAGTCAAATAATCACACACTTTCAGACCTATGGGCAATTTGTAATGACCAATCAAGCTAATTTACATGTTTTTGGACTGTGGGAGGAACAACCTGGAGAAAATTGGGGAGTACATGTCAACTCTGCTCAGAAAGACCACTGGCCTGGGAATCGAAGTCAGGACCTTCTTGTTGTGAGACGTCTGTGCTAACCACAATGCCATGCCGCCCTAAATAAAATATATATATATAAAAATATATAGAATATAACCTTTCCGTGGGGCAGTGCAGTTGCGTAGTGGTTAGCACGGTGGCCTCACATCAAGAAAGTTCCCGTTTCGATTCCAGGGCTGGGGGATCTTTCTACAGATTAGGTTGATTGGTGATTGTAAATTGTCCATAGGAGTGAATGTGTGGCCCTGCGATGGACTGGCAACCTGTCCAGGGTGTGCCCCTGCCTCTCACCCTATGTGAGCTGGGATAGGCACCAGCAGACCTCCGTGATCCTGAATTAGGGAATAAACGGTTAAGAAGATAAATGAATGAATAATTTTCTGAAAAAGATCAAAAGATCTGCAGTGTTTATGACTAAGACAGGGAACTAATCAGTTTTTTCTGTCTCTTTCCCCTGTAATTCTTAGTCTGTCTCTCTCCCCAACCTCTGTGATTCTCTGTCTGTCTCTCTCCTCTCTGTGATTCTCAATCTGTCATTCAGTCTGCTATATTTCTACTCATTTCATTCATATCATGGTAACACATTATCAAACATATGGAAACAGTATCTTTAAATCCTTAAATCTTCAATTAACACAAATAAATGTTTAAAGTATTGGGATGCTGATTGAAAAATTGTGGGCTTGGTGCTCAGCAAGACTTGCTTGGTGAGCAAGGCAACTATCAACTGCTTAGAAGGCTAAAAAATGATACACTCAAGAAATGATAAACACAGGCTAGCAATTTTTACACGTTCACTAGAGACGATCTAATTAGTCCCACAGCTTATCATCGAGTAGCCATAAGAACAGAGATGGTGCTGTTGTGTTTGAGAAAAAGTAAGCAAAAATAATAATAAACAATGGTGACTTTTTTAGATTAATTCCAGCGAAAGAAAAACATGACCAGTCTGGCAAGAAAGAAGAGAAGTGGCTTGGCAAACCCCACAGACATGACATGACGTCATCTGATGTACAAACCTGATTTCAAAAAAGTTGGGACACTGTACAAATTGGGAATAAAAACAGAATGCAATGAATTTTGTATTTTATTAGAGCTACACATTAAAGAAAAATTGGGATTGGTAGCAATAAGTAGCCAGAAAAGTTAAATGTACATATAACAATCAGCTAAAGGAACAATTTGCAACTGATTAGGTTAATTGGCAACATGATTGGGTATAAAAAGAGCCTCTCAGAGTGACCGTGTCTCTCAGAATTCAGAGGATCACTAATTCCCTCAATGCTGCGGCAATAAATATTAGAAAAGATTTTCTCAGAAAAAAATTGCAAAGAGTGTGAAGGTATTATCATCTACAGTGCATAATATCATCCAAAGATTCAGATTATCTGGAACAGTCTCTGTGCGTAAGGGTCAAGGCCAAAAGAATATACTGGATGCCGGTGATCTTTGGGCCCTTAAACGCCAATGCATCACATACAGGAATGCTACTGTAATGGAAATAACAACATGGGTTCAGGAAAACTTCCAAAAAAAACCCTGACGCTGAACAGAATCCGCTGAACTGCGCCAGGTTGTTATAAAAAGAAGAGTGGATTCGGCACAGTGGTAAACATGGCCACTTTTTTGAGTGTTGATGCAATGAAATTTAAAATCTTATTTTTCCCTTAAAATGACAAATTTTCTCAGTTTAAACATTTGACACCATTGCATTATGTTTTTATTCAAAATTTGTACACTATTCCAACTTTTTTGGAATCAGGGTTTGTACACTGAATCAATGTTATATATAATTATTGCTGCATAATGAAATAACAGGTAAATTTAAGCTGTTCTGGATAAGGGCATCTGCGAAATACAGCATATGTAGATAGGGAAATAAGAAAAAAATTATGTTTGGATGCATTACATTGGGCTGTCTAGAGGGGGGGGGCAGGAAAAAAATTAGACAAACTTACATTTACAGCTTTTGGCAGAGGCTCTTATCCAGAGTGACTTATATTTATCTTTTTTGTATAATGGAGCAACAGAGGGTTAAAAGCCATGCTCAAGATAATCTAACCCTGGTCTTTTTGGTATCAGTCCAACACCTTAATCACTAAGCTACCACTTCCCCCAAACTTGATGGAGGACACAACCTTAAGGATTGAAAAGTCTTGATCTACGTGATTGTTCTCAGTAGTGGTAATTTTTCTCAGTAAAATAATTAAACGTTTTATTCACTACATAATACAAAACAATGCGATTCACTTATGCACTGCAATAAAATAAAAGTTGGCCATGTGTAATCTGTATCTGATAGCCCACACTAGGCTGTGATACCAAAAATAAATAAAGGTCAAAAAATCCATCAGTAGGTCAGTATATTCTCAGTTTTTTATCTCATTCTCTTGGATCTTTTCCAAAAACTACTTCCACATGTAGCATCAGATAAATGCTTCTGTTTCCATGCACTTGTGTGTGTGGGGGGGTCTTAAATCACTGCAGCAAACTGCTGGCATGGCTCCACTTGTCACTTTCTATCATTCAGGATTAATTTGACAGCCAGTGTCATCCATGCTGAAGTAAAAGCTAGTAGCTGGAAGTCATAATTGTTACTTATAAGCATGTTTCATGTAGATCATGAAAATTTAAAGCTAATTATTCACAGAATGCAAGAGGATTGTTGGGCTTTAGAGTTACATTGGGAATTTTTTTCTTATTAACACTCTCAGTTTCACATAATAGTTAATTTATTCTTAATTATTACTTATCCTTACTTGCAACTTGTTTTGTCAGTTGTTCTAGTACTTTTGACATGGCAAAAGAACCAATTACGTTGCTTCTCTGTGAGCACAGAATTTCGAAACTTGAACGATGCATATGGGAAACGCCTTGATTCTTAACTGGTTCTTTTTAGGAGTAGACACATCTGGTAGCAAGGTAGTTAATGTTACCTGTCAGCTAGGTGGATTGTATGCTCTCAATCTATATGTCAACACATAATTTTCCTTGATGGACTGACAACCTGTCCTGGGTGATCCCCACATTTTGCCCAATCACAGCTGGAATAAGCACTATTAAATTCCAGGGGCCCTGATTAGAAATAAACGGGTAGAGACCGTAGCTCTGTGTTGTTCTTCGGTTATGTGCCTTTTTGTTCTTTCATGTAATTCTGTTTTTTTGTGTCGTTTTGTGTATTACCACGGGGTTCTGGAGAAACATTATTTACTCTACAATGCAGACTGAATTTTCTATTTTACATTAAGCTATATTCTAGTTTTAACACCATAGATATTCCATAAATACTGTATAAAGTTGGAATATCTTCTGTTTCTCCTTTTGTCTGCTCCCATTAGGGGTCGCCACAGTGGATCACTCTTCTCCACACTACCCTGTTCTCTACATCTGCCTCTTTCACCGCAACTACCTGCATATCTTCCCTCACCACATCCATAAACCTCCTTTGTGGTCTTCCTCTTTTCCTCCTACCTGGCACCTTCATACTCAGCATTCTTCTACCAAAATACTAGCCTCCCTCAACATCAAATATGCAGATCTTCGCAGAATAAAATGCCTAAATAACATTTTTTTATCTTCTCTTATTGGAGTTGATAAAAGCATACAACAGTCATTAGTGAATTGTGCATCAGTTCAATTTAATCTGTATGCAAATAGCAGCTCATCATACAATTACTTGTGTATGCTGACCACAGTAGATTATTTGAAACGGTGTATTGTTGAAAAACAATCCAGACAAAAAATGCATTGGTAATATATTCCCATTTTTGTATATTCAATAAAGTACAATTAAATATAAAATACTGTTAAATAATTTAAGTTAAAAATAAATATGTAACATATTAAATAAATAAATAGAATGTTCATAATAAATAGTCCATTATAATAAATTAGGAACAAGTGAAAAAGTGCATTTTCTGTTAAGGTCCTTTAGGATTTCGATGGAACATTCCATTGGGGATTTTTTCTTACAGCTTCTTCTGGAACAATGCATTTTCCCCTTTAAGAAATAGAAAACAGCAAAATCTAATAATTAATCTAAATTGATATCAAACCTGTGTGTGTAGAATTGTTCAAACCAAATAGCATCAACCACTAATACTAATAGCAATTAACATACAAATAATAGTATTGCGCCAAAGTTTTTTTATTATTATTGTAAATCATCAACCTACCGTTATCTTTTGCCCTTGATCGAAAATGTGTATAAATTCCTTCAGATTATTTTTGACGCTCCTCAAAATTGTACAAGTATGTTTCTGGAGTTTTTTTGCATCAATCCCTTGCAGATTTACTTCCAGTTGTTTCAAGACCTTTTTGGAACTAGTGTTACACTAATGTAGAATAATAGCAATAAAATTAATTGTTGATCTGCATTGCATTTTCACTTAACATTTAATTTCCAATTTTAAAACTTTAAATAAATAAAATAAACTAAAACACTTACCATCATTGTATTCATTGGACACGTGATTGAGGTCTAAAAAGAAAACAAATAATAGTTACATTTAATAATGCTTTCATTTGTAATAGAGACCCAGTATGCAAAATTACACTTTGTCATTTGTCATTTGCTATTAATAATAAATAGTCATTTATCTACTTACAAAGTTGTGTAGGTCCCCTGTTTTAAACTTCTGTAGATCTTCAATAATGTGGCTCAAAGTGGTTTCCATTTTTTTTTGGTTGGTCTCTAATAGGCAGAGAAAAATCATTAAATAAAAGAGTGCTATCTTCATGATTTGCACTCTAAGAGACACTTTCTAGTGATGGAGATTTCTCTGTGTGCTAGTGTTTATATACACCATACAGGAAGTTTGAGGTTGAGGGGGAAAAAAATGACGAAAAACCCTGATCATGCTGAGGGAAATACTAACTGCCTACATGGAAGATTTCAAGGTGAGTAACATATGTAATGTAAGACTGATTTAACTGTAAATATAAATATATAAAAATATATTTTTATTTTAAAAAATAAAATGGAAGTGCATAATAGATAGATAGATAGATAGATAGATAGATAGATAGATAGATAGATAGATAGATAGATAGATAGATAGATAGAT
>JAOTRA010087898.1:0-12192 GCA_026260255.1 Pseudolaguvia tuberculata | reverse complement strand
TATGTGTGCTGGGATAGGCGCAGCAGACCCCCGTGACCCTGGATTCGGGAATAAGCGGGTAAGAAGATGAATGAATATAATTGCATTTGTTTATTTTTATTTCAGAACATGGCACCGTCTCTCTCACAAGCCTACAGAAGGCGCTGGTGGATGGCTGTGACAGCTATAATTGAGAACCTTCTTTTCTCTGCTGTCTTGCTGGGTTGGGGATCACTACTAATCATGCTCAAGGCTGAGGGGTTCTACTCACATTTTTGCACCGGTAGTCTGTTCACAAGCCACTAAGCATTATTCATGAGACATTTACAAATAAAGACATCTAGACATTTCTACATACGGCGTACAAAAGCACTTGCAATATTTTATATATGTCTGTAATGAAATATGGTGTTGAATTAACAGTTTTTCTGACTTTCTGAATAAATATTAAGAGCAATGACAGGACCAGACTATTCAGGGATGGCAAAATATCTTGGTATATTGTAGCATTATGTTATTTGTGGACTGTAATTTTATTATGTTATTTGGTGACTTGTTGAGTGCAAACAACTGTATCCTTGACTAACTCCAGAAAACCTTGACCAGCATCAGTACCTTCTTTTTAATGTTGAGTTTACAGTAGGCGTATTATAATAAGATGGTAGCTCAGTGGTTAAGGTGTTAGACTACTAATTGAATGATTTGGGGTTTGATTCACATATACATAATCTAACAATGTCTTTTTCTTTTAGAAAACGAAACTGTGCATTATGCTAACAAAAGCATGGAGGAGAGCACTGTGTGGTTGAGCTGTGTTGAGCAAGAGGAGATCCTAAATCTTGGCTTTACGATTGGCTCGTTCATCATCAGCGCAGCCACTCTGCCACTGGGAATCGTAATGGACAAGTTTGGGCCACGCCCCTTGCGTCTGCTGGGCAGGTAGAAACAACTTTAAAGAAAAGCTATTAGAAAAATACAGAACTATAAATTAATTATTGAGTGTCAGTGAAAAGTAACATCAGTAACTGACCCAGAGAGAAGATGTTGATGTCAACATTGTGGAAATTAAAAATAGAAGCCATGTATTGCAGATATCCTACTATTATCTCTACACAATTCACATTGTTGTGCCTTGACCAGTTTCCCATCTGGCCAACATAGATAAAAAATAAGTAACTGTTACGAATCAGTTTTTCCCCCCCTCTCATTCAATAGATCAAATTAATGGAATCTGAACTTTGACACTCTGAATATTTCCAGTGTAACTGTGCAATATAACTTGTCCTAGTATTAGAGACCACATAAGCAAATTCACTTTAGATCATGTAACATCCTGACACAGCTTTAAAAACATCCTGATGCGGCTTTTGGCTGATTTTTAGCCAGTATGTTTAGATACATTTCATTGAAGATCAACTTTCTTCCTGTTCCTAGTTCCTGTTTTGCCTTCTCAATGATGATGATTGCTGTAGCAGCATATAATCCTACATGTAAGTGTTTTTTTATATCATATACAAATATGTAGTCTGACCACTACTCTAATGTAATATGTAATTAGCAAATTCTTCCTCACTTTACCTCACAGCATTATCACCTCTCATCTTTATTGCTGTCTCCTTCAATGGATTTGGAGGAATCTGTCTGACCTTCACTTCCTTAACGGTAGGACCAAAGAAAAATGCCCTATGCTCATACATTAATACAAACAAAATAAATGAATAAATAAATAATTGCTAAGCGCCGCGGTGGTGTAGTGGTTAGCACGGTCGCCTCACAACAAGGAGGTCCTGCATTCGATCTTTCTGTGCGGAGTTTGCATTTTCTCCCTGCGCTTGCGTGGGTTTCATCTGGGTACTCTGGTTTCCTCCCACAGTCCAAAAACATGAAGATTAGGTTGAATGGTGATTCTAAATTGCCCATATATATGGGATAGGAACCAACAGACCCTTGTGACCCCGAATTAGGCAATAAGTGGGTAAGAAGATGAATGAATGAATGAATGAATGAATGAATGAATGAATGAATGAATGAATAAGTAGTCCTATAACTAGTCCCCAAACTACCAATTTAGCTAATAAACATTAAATAATCAAATTACATTTATATACAAGAATAAAAATTCTAATATTTTATATGAACTATAACAGGTAGCACGGGGGTGTAGCACAACTGCCTCACAACAAGAAGATCTCGGGTTCGATTCCTGGGCGAGGGATCTTTCTGTGCGGAGATTGCATGTTCTTCCGCGCTTGCGTTGGTTTTCTCTGGTTTTCTCCCACAGTTCAACAACATGTACATTAGGTTAATTGGTGATTCTGAATTGCCCATAGGAATGAGCTTGAGCGTCTGTGAATGTGTATTTGTGGCCCTGCGATGGACTGGCTACCTGTTCATGGTGTACACCTCCCTCTCTCTCTGTCTCTCTGACCCAGAAATAGGAAATAAACTGGATAGAAGTTGAATGAATGAATGAATGAATGAATGAATGAATGAATGAATGAATGAATATATGAATGAATGAATCAACTAAATATAATATAATAAAATATAATATAATAGGTAATATGCTATAATAATATCATCCTATAGTCACATGCACAAATCTTTAGCTGAAACACTTCAACGTTTGATAGTCATTTTCTGATTGGTTGAAGTGCACAAGATTTCTGAGAGGTGTGTGTGTACTGTTGTTTAATGGTCCTTCTGAAATGAATACATTTCATCAGTAACAAGATCAAATAAATGCTGCGTACTTAAACTTATGCCAGGTTCATGTTTATTGTAGAGATATTTTTACACCCCTAAACATGATGCGGGACAAAATAAAATGTCATTGCTTATGTTAGCTATCCGTAATATGCACTTTTGGTTGGCACTTCGCCATTTAAAGCAGCCATAGTTTCCAAACCTTCTACAGTCTGAAGTTATACTATATAATGACTTTATCCCAAACAAATGAACATCAGACTGTGTGATACATTTATATCTCATTAGGTGAAATCGTTCATTGTTTCTCACAGACTCTTAATTGGTAAATATTTTGGTTTTATTTATAATAAATATTCAAGACATTATAACACGATAATTATTAATGTTAACATTAATCCAATAATATATACTGTTAACATATAAAAAAGTAAGAATAAGATATTTAAAAAATTGAATAAGTAGTAATAAGTATTAGAAAGCAAAACACGTCATCATATTTTGTAGTGTGTGTGTGTGTGTGTGTGTGTGTGTGTGTGTGTGTGTGTGTGTGTGTGTGTGTGTGTGTTACACAGCTATAGACTGTCCGAAAGTTTCAGCACATATACACTGCTGTTATCTTGTGGGAATTGATTATATTTTGTAAAAGGCCGAGTTGACTTATGCAAGAGTAATCATTGCTGTGCATGGGAGTGTGTGTGTGTGTTTGTGTGTGTGTGTGTGTGTGTGTGTGTGTGTGTGTTAGACTTCAAGGCCCTACATATTGCTATATCAAATGTGGCCAATCAGCTGGCAGTAATGGACTCACGCCCTCAGTGCAGCCATGCCCATATTTCCACTTTTGTCCAATGTTGTCCATTCATTCTCTCTCTCTCTCTCTCTCTCTCTCTCTCTCTCTCTCTCTCTCTCTCTCTCTCTCTCACACACACACACACACACACACACACACACACACACACACACAGTCTTCAACTTTCAGTTCCACTATTTCTCTTCATTATTCTTTGTTGCTTTACTTTTTGTTGTAGTCCATCAATAATTTATTCTATTTTCGGTCTACATGCCAGAAATATATAAAACGCTTAAATGGAAAGTAGAAATAAAAATGTGGGTGCGAGAGATATACAAATGCGAGACAGACCCATGTTTCGAGCTAGATGAATCAGAGTCATGTAAGGGCAAAGAATTCAAACATACTCAGCTATATTTATCTGACACCACTGTACTGGGAATATAGAAGAAGATTAACATAAAGAAAATATAATGTAGAAAAATAAAAATATATAAAGGTGTAAATAAACTTATCATGTTTATAGCCTTTTATCCTTTGAAACTAACTAATTAAATATACAAAAATATGAAAAATACTACGTGGAAAACGTTCATTCATTCATTCATTTTCTTACCCGCTTTTTCCTTAATTCCCCATCACAGAGCAACACATAGATTTACTCCTATGGGCAATTTACAATCACCAATCAACCTAATGGACATGTTTTTGCACTGTGGGAGGAGTACCTCGAGAAAACCCACACAAGCACTGGGAAAACATGCAAACTCTGCACAGAATGACCCCTGGTCCGGGATTCGAACCTTCTTGTTGTGAGGTGACCGTGCTAACCACTTCAACACCATGCCGCCCCATGTAAAACATCTGGTTGGTTTTAATTTGGAAAGCTTTTTACAGTCAGAACCGTTTAAATTAAAAAGAGAACAGGCAACCTTCAGGTTGATTTTGACTGCCATCTTTAACGTTTACATATGGTGGTAAGGCTCTGTTCTAAATTTCCTGTTTCATAAAAAGCTTATACAAAGAAACAGTATCATTCTCGGAGACGACTCCTACTATTTAAAGAATAAAAGTACATCGCAGATCTCCTCAGAACATAGCAACAGTGACAACAGAAGGACATTGTTTAGGTAGCAAAATTAGCAAATGGGAAGAGGTGGGGTGAGAGATGTGTTTAAGTAATGTGTCCTGTTTACCAATTCAGGGCTTAGACCAGATCAGCTGTTAGGGGATGGCTTGCTTCTCTTCTATTATCAGCTGCCTGGTAGACCTGCCTAAACTGACGCAGTATGTTTGGTTAATTCATTTGTTGGATTTGTTGGTTTGGATTGCAGTTTAACATTCATCACTGTATACATACAAAAGTGTGAATGGTAGACATACTCGATGAACTATTGAGCTGTACAGTCAATAAACTCTACTCTAAATACTGTAGCGTTGCATCATGTATGCATTTATTAGTACCTTATTCAGTAAAAAAATTAAGGTAAATAGATTTATTCATGTCATCCTTTTTAATCCTTTATCCTTCCCTAATTAATTCATTCATTCATTTATGTGTTTGTTCATTTATTCATTTATTTGTTTAATCATTGGTACCATATTTAAGAATTAAATGTTATAATATTAAGTCTGGATGGCAGTTATTCTTAAAGTGATTCTGGAGCCCATTCTGTAAACAATGGGATTGTCTTCTTCTTCTTCTTCTTCTTCTTCTTCTTCTTCTTCTTCTTCTTCTTCTTCTTCTTTTTTTTCTTTCTTCTTCTTCTTCTTCTTCTTCTTCTTCTTCTTCTTCTTCTTCTTCTTCTTCTTCTTCTTCTTCTCCTTTTGGCTGTTCTCGTTAGGGTCATTACAGCGGATCACTTTTCTCCACACTACCCTGTCCTCTACATCTGTCTCTTTCACCTCAACTACCTGCATGTCTCCCTTTACCACATCCATAAACCTCTTCCTTGGTCTTTTTCTTTTCCTCCTACCCGGCACCTCCATCCTCAGCATTCTTCTACAGCCTCTCCCACCTTGTCCCCTAAACTCATTTCTAATGCTGTCCATCCTCGTCACTCCCAATGAAAACCTCAAAATATTCAACTCTGCCACCTCCAGCTCCGTCTCCTGTCTTTGTGACAACGCCACTGTCTCGAAATGTACCTTGTATTGAGTTACCAGTCTATCCACAAGCATGTTTTTAGACAGAAAGCAAGCAAGCAAGGTCCTGGGTTAGATATCTGGGCAAGAGGTTTATCTGTGCAGAGTTTGTATGTTCTCCCAGTGCTTTCGTGGGTTTACTCCAGTTTCCTTCTACAGTCCAAAAACTATGTACATTAGATTGATTTCTGCCCATAGGAGTGGTTGTTCATCTATGTGTTGCCCTGAGATGGACTGGTAACCTGTAATTTTGTTGATAATAAATAGATATGCTATTTGCCACCTAAAAGGGTAATTATGGTAATTATAGGTAAACAATTTTTATTCTTACCTCTTCTTATAATAAGATTTCTCTTAACTGTAACCTATGATAAACTGCCCAAAATGCAAAATGAATATCTTCTTTCTTTAGCTTCCCAACATGTTTGGAAATGTGCGTTCCACTATTCTTTCACTCATGATTGGTTCCTATGCTTCCTCTGCAGTCACCTTCCCAGGAGTCAAGGTAACCCACTAAGCACTAACCAACCCAATGTCAGTTCCACAGAAATGTTCATAACAGGTGGTAAAATAAAGTGTGACCTATACAGGAAAGCAGTAGAGATTAAAAAATGTTTTATAACAGTATATAGATAATTAATGTAAATGTAATATTAATGTCAAATATTGATTCTAGACTAAACTTTATATTGTGGATGAAAAAGTGTTAATAAAACAGAATTTTAGAATTGAAAATAGTGGTCTGGGTCACAAAGCAGGTAGAAATTGGCATGTTTAATGCTGACGTTTGTTTCTCTTCTCATTTTTATTTTAGCTGATTTATGATCTAGGGTTGTCATTCCGCTTGATCTTCTGGGTATGGGCAGGACTGGCATGCCTCATCTTCATCAACTGCTTACTCAATTGGCCTGCTGAGCCCTTCCCCGCTCCTGAGGAAATCAGCTACACGTCAGTATTCTATACATATATCTGTTGCACAAACAATATATTTCCAGAGATGGTAATAATGCGTTATAATCATTTTGTTACATTTACTTAAGAAGATTTAAGTAAAAAAGGTCCTTTTAAGCTATATATATATATAGGTATTTTTAACAGGTCTACTTTTATTTGCTATAATTGAGGACATTTTTCGGTTACTATTAAGTATCAAGGCTGAAAATATACTTTCAATAATAGGTTTCTGTCATTCATTCATTCGTTCATTCATTCATTTATTCGTTTATCTTCTATTCCCTAACTTGGAGTACCCGGAAAAAACCCATATAAGTGAAGGGAAAACATGCAAAGTCCGTACAGAAAGATCTCTTTCCCAGGAATCGAACCTGGGAGGTGGGACATGCTAACTACTACAACACCAAGCATGTTAATGTATGAAGAGATGGCAAGTCTCGCGAAAGGCTGTGAACCATCGGTCACAACAGCCGATCACTCTCCTCTACACTATCCTGTCCTCTACATCTGCCTCTTTCACCCCAACTACCTGCATGTCTTCCCTCACCACATCCATAAACCTCCTTCTTGGACTTCCTCTTTTCTTCCTGCCCAGCACCTCCATCCACAGCATACTTCTAAAAATATACTGCCATATATAAACTCTAATCCTGTTCATCCTCGTCACTCTCAATGGAAATCTCAACATCTTCCTGTCAAACTCCTCTTCCTGTCTTTTTGACAAAAAGTTTTTGTCTCAATAAGTTGTATTTTGGGCAGTAAGTGGTTTACTGGTTGTTGCCTCACACCAATAAGGTCCTGGGTTTATTCGGTTACCCCTGTTGCCTCCAAGACCAAAAACATTTATATTAGGTTCACTGATTATTCTAAATTACCCATAGAAGTGTGTGTGTGTGTGTGTGTGTGTGTGTGTGTGTGTGTGTGTGTGTAGATAGCTGGCTGGGATAGACTTCAGCAGACCCCTGTGAATATGCGGGTATAGAAGATAAAATAAATGAAATATTTTATTTCCTAATAAAGTAGAGGAAAATTGCATCCCTTTACCTCAGAGTTTAATTTCTTTGCTTTTTTTGTACAGTAAAAAGTTAAAGCTGAACGGTGTAGCAATGGATCACAAGGTGACCGGGGATCGTTGCTATAGTCATGTGACCACTGTAGAGCAGGGAATGATGAAAAAACAGGTTTTGAATGAGTATAAACAAAGCAACGGAGCAGCTGAAGAAAGTCAGGGTAAGAGTTATATGTACACATGAACACAGTGCGTACATACACACAAACACAAAAGACAAGTTTAATGAATATGGAATTTGTTTATGTTTAGATTCGCAGCCATTTCGCCGCTCTATGTGTTCTGCCATCTTCCTGTGGAGTTTAATCACCATGCCAATGACTCAGCTTCGGATCATATTTTATATGGGAGCCATGAATAAGATGCTGGAGTTTCTGGTAACCTATGGTGACCCTAATGGTGAGCATTATCGTTCAGTCATATACATTACGTGACTAATAGGCCCCACCCGACACAGACACAGACACCACCAGTACTTTTTTATCCCAAAGATTTTGTTGATTTAAAGGTGTTGCTTTATATGAAGTTTCTGATAACTGTGAAGACATTAACTTAAAATCGTTAATGTCTTTAATGCCCTTTTACTCATCTCATACTGTGTGAATGGACAGTGTCCTTACCTGTCACATATTTCCAGTTTTAACTAAATTGTGAAGATATCAATAATTTGCATCAGCGTAACCTCATACTTTTATACCACAAGAAAACAACACATAATTATCATTCATTCATTCATTCATTCATTCATTCATCTTCTTACCCACTTATTCCCGAATCCAGGGTCACGGGGGTCTGCTGCACCTATTTCAGCACACATAGGGCAAGAAGCATGGGTACACCCTATACAGGTCGCCAGTCCATCCCAGAGTAACACACAGACAACCAACCATTCACACACACATTCACTCCTATAAAAAATTTACAATCACCAATCCACCTCATCTGCATGTTTTTGGACTGTGGGAGGAAACCAGAGCACCTGGAGGAAACCCACACAATCGAACCCGGGACCTTCTTGTGCTATCCACTACACCACCCAACATATCATTTGATGAATTAAAATTAGATTAAATTCAATTAAGTTAGGGCTGCCCGTTGGCGTAGTGGTTAGCGTGATCGTCTCACAACAAGAAGGTCCCAGGTTTGATACCCTGGAAGGGGATCCTTTTGTGCAGAGTTTGCATGTTCTCCCCGCGCTTGCGTAGATTTCGTCCTGGTACTCCGGTTTCTTTCGACCGTCCAAACACATGTTTATTAGATTGATTGGTGAGTCAAAATTGCCCACAAGAGTGAATGTGTGTGTGAGTGGTTGTGTGCCCTGAGAGAGACTGGTGAACTACCCCTGTCTCTTGCCTTATGTGCACCGGGATAGGCTCCAGCAGACCCTGGTGACCCCGAATTGGGGAATAATTGGATAAGAAGATAAATGAATCTTCTTCTCCTCCTTTCGGCTGCTCCCGTTAGGGGTCGCCACAGTGGATCACTCTTCGCCACACTATCCTGTCTTCTACAACTGTTTCTTCCACCCCAACTACCTGCATATCTTCTCTCACCACATCCATAAACCTCCTCTTTGGTCTTCTTCTTTTCCTCCTACCGGGACCTCCATCCTCAGAATTCTCCTACTAATATACTGCATGTCCCTCCTCTGCACATGTCCAAACCATCTCAACCTGTCCTCCCTCACCTTGTCTCTAAAACATCCTACATACGTCGTCCCTCTAATAAACCCATTTCTAAAGAAGATGAATGAATGAAAATGACAAAATAAGTTCTACAGGTCTGTCAGCAAATTAAAAAAATAGGTTTATCAACAATTTCTTTGGGATTCCATTTTGAATAAGACAAAATCGGTGGTCCCTAATCTGGAATAATAGCAGTGATGTTTGAATAACATCCGTTCCAATTTATTCACTGATTAGTTAATCTTTTAAGTAAGTTACAATGCTAAACCAGTAGGTGGCTCTAATGAACCTTTTTTTATATTTTAAATAAATTTCGTTCATTTAAGAAACTGGCAAAGGAAAAGTTTTCATTCATTCATTCATTCATTCATTCATTCATTCATTCATATTCTAATCCACTTATTCCCAAATTCGGGGTCACGGGGGTCTGCTGGAGCCTATCCCAGCGCACACAAGGCGAGAGGCAGGGACACACCCTGGACAGGTCCCCAGTCAGGCACACACAGACGAAATGGAAAAATTATTTAAAAAATAAATTCAGTTCATTTAGAGTGTGAAAGTGTCACTGTTACACCATCACAACCTGTGAAAAAGGAAAAGAGGAAGGAGTCAGCACATTAACGAAAACAAAAATAATTTAATAACTTTAAAATTACTGATTGGGACTAATTATTTCCAGTCTAATGGCTTCCACCATGGCTTAGTGGTTAAGGTGTTGGACAACCAATTAGAAGATCGGGGTTTGTTTCCCAGTCTTTTCTGGCCCCTGAACAAGGCCCAGAACCCTGAAATGCTCACTTACATAAAAAGATATAAATGTAAGTCACTCTGTAATGTGTCTGTCAAATTTTATGACAGCTAAGGATAAAAAAATGCACTCTATGTGTTATGTGATATTTTTTCTCCGCTTTAGCTCCGGTTGAGCTGGTGAAAGAGGCAGAGGAACAAGGTAAAAAAAAAAATCTTATTTTAATTATACACAAAGTGCAACATACATATTTTATAAATGTGGTTACTTCAACATACAACAACCTGTTCACTTTCTTTTCATTGTAATGCTGTTGTAATGCGTCACATCTTATTTGTATTGCATTCATTTTTTTCAGTGGGCTTCTACTCATCTGTCTTCGGCACTATGCAGCTACTTTGCCTCCTGACCTCTCCTCTGATTGGCTACATCATGGACTGGAAGATGAAAGAGTGCGAGGAGGAGGACAGCAGTTTGGTGAACGGAGAGAAAAGGTGGCTTCAGACAGTTAACCACAACCTCTACCAGTACTGTACCATTCATTCATTCATCTTCTTACCTGCTTAATCCCTATTTCAGGGTCACGGGGGTCTGTTGGCACCTATCCCAGCGCACATAGGGCGAGAGGCGGGGGTACACACCAGTCCATCTCAGGCCAACACATAGACAAACAACCATTCACACACACATTCACTCCTATGGACAATTTACAATCACCAATCCACCTCATCTGCATGTTTTTGGACTGTGGGAGGAAACCGTAGTACTCAGCGAAAACCCACACTCCGCACAGAAAGATCACTGGCCCGGGAATCAAACCCGGGACCTTTTTATTGTGAGGCGACTGTGCTATCTACTACGCCACCGTGCCGCACTAGTACGGTATCATTAGTAATATATTAATTTTTTCTTGTCATTTTTCTCCAGGCCACCCACGAGAGACAGAAAAATCCAGAAACTCACCAATGCAATCAAAGCTTTTATCTTCACCAACATTTTGCTGGTGTTCTTCGGCATCACATGCTTGATCGACAACCTTCCTCTTCAGGTCAGACTTGTAACACTTGTATACACTGTATGTTTTATATACAGTGTATTTATATACTGTATATATATACAGGGTGCGATTATAACACTGCGTTCACAATAAAACATTTTTAAATTAGGCTACTCAAAATTGAGCGATACCAACTGTATAGCACAAGTTGCTGTGAACATAATAAATAAATAAATAAATAAATGGGCTATACCTATTTTGACCACTGCGGTTTCAAAAAAATAAATGAATAAATTAATCCAATAAAGCGATATTAACTATTTTTTAACTAGTCCTGTGAACATAAAAAATAGTATCTGCCTTTTTCTGAGAGCATCATAACTATGGGGGAGGGGGGGTGGTGGTGGAGAGAGATCAGTTATGTCCCCACCGGGGAAAAGAATAATTCAACAGAAGTAGGGATATGTCGACCAGAGGGTGGAAAACCCCCCAGGGCAAATCGCACCATATATATATAATATAACTAACTGTATATACTAACCTGTAATAAATTCTCTCCCTTGCTATTATAGTTGGTGACCTTCATTCTTCATACTGTTGTAAGAGGTTTCATTCACTCTTGCTGTGGAGGACTCTATGCTGCCGTGTATGTCATTACATTAATCACAAGAAGCTTTAGAAATATTGGCACTCAAATGAGGAAGAAATCTTTTTTTAAACTTTATTTATTTTAATTTAATATCTTTCACTTTAATAGTCAAGCATGTTTTAGTACAAATGATGCATTATAGTATTACCAATCTTTCTAGATGTCTGCTGATTTAAGAAAGCGTAACAGATTTAACCCCTTGTGCACAGAATAATGTGTTTATAAATATAATAAAGCATAAATATTATTCTTGTTGGTTGTTAGGTTCCCATCTAACCACTTCGGCACGCTGACGGGTCTGCAGTCCTTAATAAGTGCTCTCTTTGCTCTCCTCCAGCAGCCACTGTTTGTATACATGTTGGGTCCACTCCGGGGAGACCCTTACTGGGTGAGACACACACACACACACAAACACACACACAAACACACACACACACACACACACACACACACACACACACACACACACA
>JAOTRA010087890.1:0-12195 GCA_026260255.1 Pseudolaguvia tuberculata | reverse complement strand
TGTGTGTGTGTGTGTGTGTGTGTGTGTGTGTGTGTGTGTGTGTGTGTGTGTTTGTGTGTGTGTGTGTGTGTGTGTGTTAATGCTTTAGTATATATCGCTTCTCCAGCTGTAGGACAGATGCTGTGTGTACCGCAAAACTAAACAAATCCACAACAGCGCCGTAACTGTGTCATCCCTACAGGTCACCCCTTCCCCCTTACAGGTCACCCCTACAAGTCACTACATCACACTATCACTGTTTCCAGGCATTTATACAAACCAAAGAAAGTAGTCCTGTTACAGAATCACACCGGTCATTGCATCACCCAGGATCAGAATTAGAGCCGCTTGCAAATACCAGAGATTTTATTTACAGCAACACGAATCCTACATCACTGATACACAAAAATACAGCCAAGCTCTAACTGAACACAAGATAAGCGGCACAGTGTGTAGTGTCGCCTCACAGCAACAAGGTCCTGGGTCTATTCTCGGGCAAGGGGTCTTTCAGTGCAAAGCTTGCGTCTTCTCCCCGTGATTGCATGGGTTTTCTCCAGATACTCTGGTTCCCTCTGATAGTCCAAAAACATGTTGATTGGTGATTCTATATTGACCATAGGAGTCTGTGTGTTCCAGCTGATCCCTGTGACCATGAATAAGTGAGTTAAAAGATGAATGAATGAATACATTACATCTACGAATATATTTATTACGTTACACCAATGATGTTAGGAAGCCGACCTCTACTGTCTGTTGGTAGAATAACCTCTAAAGCCCCGTTGGTCTCCCGTGTCCCGTAGGGATCGCAATCTAAAGAAAACAAGATAGAAATAAAAGCTTTTTATTAACAAGATGCATGAAGTATATATTGAGCCCCCCTCTGCCCTTGACACATATCAGACATTTTACGGACAACCGGCGCCATAAGGGCTGACTTAAAGGTAAACTACAAGAGCTTATCTTGGGCTACAAGGCAGAATGAGGCTCAAATGAGAAACACAGTCGCAAGGATTCTAGCAGTTATAGTGACAAACAGGCGAAATTGTGTATGTGTGTTGACCCTGGCTAAAACAATATGTCCAAGGCCAGGCCATGCTGATGCTCATCAGAGCTACGTACCCCAAACAACCTCATAAACATGTCCAGAAAACAAGAATATCCTTCCGTCCCCTCTTTTATACTAAGATGAAATTTAGTATAACAAATTAGTGGTTCACAGACGATCAGTGTGTCGATGAGAATAAACTGAAAGAGTGCGCAGCATTAAGGATTGGAGACATCTAATAATGCATTGCTCACTGATACAGGCCTGGGCTGAGTGTCGTTCTCAGACTCAATTCAGAAGACATTATCATGTGGGTGAGCCCCTATGTCTGATATCCCTGTCAGGACAACTACTATAAGGGGAACCAACGACATCATTGTGTTCGGCTATGTGTAACCTGCAGCAAACCCTTTTTGACGGTGTGACAGACAGGAGTGCAGGTGGTGGCACCCCCACTAGTGCACTTCCCCCTCTCAATGAGGTTGATACCAAAATTTATTCTACTGCGTATGTGTCTTTGTCCTCTCGAGCAGGCTTCACCAATGGCGGCTGTTGGGTGTTGGCAAGGTGTTTCTCACAGCTCAGACAGGATGAACACAGTAACTGGAGAAGTGTCACTAGATATAGATTTTCTCAGACCTCAGAAAGTGTAGTATTTCAGCTGCAGGTTTAGTCTGAAAAAGAAGACCATAAAGAAAATAAGACAGACACTGCTACTTATACTTCAGAATGACCCATTCACCCTCTTTCCACTGTTGAAAAAGATCATTTTGTACGGCGGTTCGGGTGACTGCAACGAGCACTGCTGGTCCATCATATCTTGGTTCCCTCAATCGGGTGGGTTTCATGGATTTGATTAAAACTTGATCCCCTACTTGAAATGGGTGTGCCGGTGCTTCCACACAAATCCGAATAACTTTTGCAATAGCTTCGTTGCTTCATTTTGTCTAGTTAGAGTAGTTATGAGGGAGGCAGCGTATTTGTCCAGGTACACCCAGAGTTCCCCTTTGTCTACGGTCAGTCCACCCTTCTTCTACAGTGTAGGAAAAGGTCTACCAAAAATGATCTCGTGTGGCGAATATCCTAAATCTTTACGAGGAGTTCATACGCATTTCAGACAAGACTGCAGGCAATAGTTCAACCCAAGTAGAATGTCCCCGGTCCGCCATGGCTTATTCAACTTGTTTTTTTATGGTACGGTTAGTTTGCTCTACAATACCAGAAGATTGTGGATGATATGGGATATGCAAGTGCCAATTGATGGAAAGGTATTGGCACATATCTTGTGCACATAACTTTGGATGGCGGGTTACTACCTTCGCATTTTCCCTCTGTGTTGGGAACGCTTCAACCCATCACGAGAATTTGTCTACCTGAACCAGGAGGTATCTGAAAGGCCCATAGTTTGGCATGTGAGTAAAATACACCTGCCATTCCTCAAAGGGAGTGGTTGGCAAGGGCAGGTGTTGGTGTTTTGCTTTAGGTTTTGTGATGTTATTTTGTGTGCACAACAGACATATGTCCAAAATTGTATCTACCTCAGCGGAAAGATTTGTGATACAACAAACAGAGTGCTTATCCTCTTTGACCCCACTTGTGCACGAGAAAAGGTAGGCAATGGAATGGTAAACAAAGATGGCCATCATTGGTGTACCATATGCCAGATTTATTAGGTGCCGCCCCACACTTCTGCAAGTATGATGCGTCAGCTGGCGAGGCTGAATCCTACAAGAGATGTAAATCGACATTAAGTACAATTGTGCTAACTAAAAAGCATTTGCTTCGACACATAGTAGTAGAGTTTGGGAGAAAACCTGAGCGTAAAAAAAGCGTACTGGGAATCAGTATAAATGGTGACATCCTTCCTCTTTGACAGAACTCAGGCCCTTGTGAGAGCAAAGTGGTCAGCTGATTGAGCAGAGTTAAAAGGTAACGCGTAAGCTTCAATACACGTATCAGGAAGAGTAACCACGGAGAAACGTACCATCAAACGGTTTAGAACAGGACCCATCTCTAAATAACACTTCTTGTCTCGAGAGTGATGGTGTTTACAGGTCAGAGCGAATACTGGTGGTGAGAATGACCTCTTGTATGCAAAGAATAAAAATATGCATAGATACGAGGCGCGCTAACGCATGTGCCGGTGTATTAACAGAGGAAGTGGAACGGATGTTAAGGTTTGCGGTGGAAACCCAGATTGTCGTTGAACTGTCATGTGTTATGTTTGTAAATTTAGCAGGACTTGTTTAACCTGATGGGGTGAGTGCAGAGTGAGAGGGTGTGACAAAACGATTTTTTCAGCATCTCGTACCATTAACGCACAAGCGATGACAGCACGCAGATACGCGGGCGGCCCCTGAGCAACCGGATCCAATAGAAAGAAATGCACACGGACGCACCCTCCCCCCTTCCCCCCATTTACAACTGCGGCTCAAGTGGTCGATCGGGAGACCAGGGGCCTCATCTACCGCACGCCTACCAAGTATATAAGGTTCTTGAACGATGCAGCCAACGATGCAGCCAAACATTAAAGCAGCAATAGCCAGCCGTTTTTCTTAATGCACACCACGCACAAATATGTATTAGTGTCCTTTCGATCATTTGTCTTCATTTCTATAAATTTTATTATATTTTCCATATATGCAGTGTTAAAATCTGGGCAGAGCAAATGTTGGGTATTAGACCTCTAAAGCAGCCCAGACAAACTGTCCAACTCGGGATGCTAAACGAGGAGAAGTAGCTGGATGATGATGACGTCAGGTGTTCAAGAAGAAGAGACAGGGTCAAAACCAAAACCAGTGCAAAACGGTGCCCAAAGATGATGTCCGCTGCTGGGGAAGACTGTATTGCTGCGTTGTACAACAGGTTACTTTAGTCAACATTGTGACATCAACAAATATACCCAAGTTTATACTGTGCATATACTGTATCCCTGAAGTTCTTCTTTCACAGTGAGGAGGATCTGTATAGAGCAGCAGAGGAAATCGAACAGGAACGTCAGGAGAAACATGTCGAAAACCAGCTGCCGAGTGCAGGTGATACAGCAAAGATATAATGATGAAACAAAACATCACACAACAGGAAGTTTGGTAATAAAACCAGATGATTTCTATGAAAGATGTAATGCTACATATGGTCATACATTTATTGTTTTCTGGTCTAAGGGGTTAATACAGAGGACCAGGCCAGCGTCTCAGCTCCTGAAGGTTTGCTCTCATATAGTCAGAGAGAATGGAAAGGAAATACCACCAAAAGTCACCTGATCAGAAAGGTATGCTTTACAGGGTTGACACAGCATTTGTCAAACATCTGATTCTTTACACCAACACATATCCAGGTTGTACCCCCGCCTATTGCCCTATGTGTGCTGGGATAGGCACCAGCAGACCCCCTTGACCCCGATTTAGGGAATAACCGGATGAGAAAATGAATGAATGAATAACTTTAAGGAGAGATCCCATGTTCTCCCCACGCTTGCTCTGGGTACTACAGTTTCTTCTCACAGTCCAAAAACATGTTGTTTAGGTGGATTGGTGATTGTAAATTGTCCATAGGAGTGAATGATTATTTGTCTATGTGTTGCCCTAAGATGGACTGGCGACCTGTCCAGGGTGTACCCCCGCCTCTCACCCTATGTGTGCTGGGATAGGCACCAGCAGACCCCCGTGACCTCGAATTAGGGAATAAGCGGGCAAGAAGATGAATGAATGATGCAATACACAAACATCAGTTCTATGGTATTACCCCATTGTTTTGTTTATTCGTTTTGCATTACATTCCGCATTTAGGAGCTCCTACATAATTCATAAATGATTTAATTCACTTCCAGTGTTGTAAAATGTTTGCCAGTTTTTATCATTTCTCTTCTTACCTGAACTGAAAAGCTACTCCACACAGTTCTGGATTCACACATGTTTCTTCAGCTTCTTGCCTACACCCTTCTTTTCTGTGTGCTGTTTGCTTTAGGGTTATGACCAAATAGCTCAGCAGTTTGAAAGTCTGTGCAGAGTGCGAGGCGATAACTACTGTGCTTTAAGAGCAACTCTCTTTCAGCTCTTCAACCAGTCTAACAAACTCAGTAACTGGCTGCAGGAGTCTGAAAATGTACAGGTAGGTTTTTACTATTCTACTGCAGTGGTTTCCAACCTTTTTATCACCATGGACTGGTCAACGCTTGACAATTTGACCCGTGGGGGGGGGTGTAAGTGCATTAAATGGGAATCAGTTGTGACTCGTACGTAACTTTATTAGCAGATTTCTCGTAACGTTGCGGTAGTAAATGATAGAACATGAGTGTAACGTAACACAAACATAAATAAAGTCTTAAGTAACAAGACTTCATTGCGTCATTAGAGATCCGCTAGCTTCATATTATACAGAGCGAATCATCTGTCGCCATAAATCTTTATTTCAAATCTGGCGCCTGATATTGTCTGTTAAAAGTTTGTTTTGTGGCCCAGTACAGATTGATCCATGGACCGCTACAGGTCTGGGGGTTGGAGACCAATGAAACATTGATACTTCACAATTAACATATTCTTCTGACTGTCCTATACAGTACATATGTATTTATACATGTGTGTATCTTGGTTAATGGTTATATATATATATATAACACAGTTGCAGTGTGTGCAAGATCTAGTGGAAGAATGGAGGTTTCCGTTTGGGAGAAGATATAAAGTAAGAGCAGTGGAACAGTTGGAACATTGTCTAAATCTCCTGAAACTCAAGGTAACTAATAAAACCTCTACCACATTTCACAGAATATAATGAATACTTTCGCGCTGCCCTAAAATGAATCAATTCATTTTAAATGAATGGTAACTGTTCCAGCATACATATTTAAACGTTCCAAAAAAGGTTGTGAATGCAAAAGAGCTGGGACGCATTATATTATCATTTTTCACTCCTGGGTTTTGGTAATAATTAGAAAACCACCAAATTTCATACACTCATCCAAGCTAATGTTTATCCACGCAGTCAAATCCAAGAAAACTCTTTATCTGTTAACATCTAAAACAAGAAGTTGCATTACACAGAAATGGAAAAAAAAATCATTAGCCAGCCTGAATCTAGACTTGGCATGGGAAGTGTTCGACAGTCTAAGGGTATAAGAAGTTTACTGAAGGTGGAATTGATTGGAGACTCTGAGAGAAACATCATCAGAGCTACAAGTAAGATTTAGTGCTGATTCTAGTGCTGGTTTGGTAGAACTGCCAGTGATAACTCTCTTGGACCAGACTGACCACACTCACCCAGCCCATTAAAAAGTGTTCATGCTGATGATCTCTTCAATGGGGCAATGCATCCACTAAATGCTATTGTTTTTAGTGTTATGCATTTCCGTAGGTGAAAACATACATGCTGTTTACTGAGCTAAATCACAGTATTGTCTTTGAAATTTGAGGTTCAAACATAAGTATCCAAGTAGAATTACTTAAAAAATAATAAATCTGCCAGCAGAATATTTAAGAACCACTAGAAATGCAACAAAATGTATGAGAATCTGTGTTGTGTTATATAAAATAAAATGCTTTTAAGATTATGGGTATAAAGTGACAAAATGGGAAAGTTCAAGGGGATGAAGACTTTTAAGGCTCAAAGCTGTATATCACAGCCTTTGTGTGGGGACATGTTTCCATCCCAGTTTTATAAACAAAAGGTTCTCCTCTGGCTTACCTGAGGACCTTATATAGGCTGATGTTCACTCCTATCATATTCCAACAGTGGCAGAAGGCAGTACAGTGCAAGAGTCCTACTGATCGGGAACATATTTGCCAGCAACTGTTTGTGGGAGGCCAAGAAGAATATGACCTGCTGGAGGCCTTAAAGTTCTTGATGCTGAAGACGGTTATTCAGCTATACTCTGACATGCAGAACGGTTCCTATGTGCCTGAGTTCTGTTGGCTTCTTTTTGCCCGTGACACCTCCAAATGTCCCAGGAGCTTCTTCACTAATCATCTTAGACATGTGGGCTTTAGCGGAGGTCTGGAACAGGTAAGAAACTTAAAGGTTTATCAAACTGGAGAATCCTGACCTCTTGGGCAGCAATAAGTCACACTATTAGCTTAAGAAGTTATAACTTCTACAGATTTTAGCAAATCCAGAAATTTGAATGTATACTTGGTACAAACTACAAGACTATGACCAGGCCATTTTTGATTCTATTCATCCCCTTCTGACAATCTTATGTTTGGACCCGATTATCTTGTTGTTTCTAAAGATGATCTTATCCAATTTTCCTGTGAATACTGGAAGAATATTCAACATGTGGTTTTATTTA
The DNA here is from genome assembly GCA_026260255.1 of Pseudolaguvia tuberculata. NCBI lineage: Eukaryota > Metazoa > Chordata > Actinopteri > Siluriformes > Sisoridae > Pseudolaguvia > Pseudolaguvia tuberculata. Next base: position 4,888 of record JAOTRA010087890.1, on the reverse strand, counting down.
TGATCAGAATTCCTGGCTGGGGGGAGGGCATGGATAAACGTGTGTACATTATGACATGACACCAAAGTATATCCAATTAGAAAGCAATGTAACTGAAGATGAAAGCCAAACCAAAGTCCTGTGAATTTTCTGTCAAATTAATATCCTGAATTCTTCCTGTTTATCATTTACCGGCTTTATTTTCAAGTTTTGTGCGATTTTTGTAAATGAAACCAGGGAAAACGATTGTATCAAATACATAGGTTCTAGCATCCTGTTATATCTTGGCAAGGTAACTAAACGTTTATTAATATGGAAATGTCTTCTTCATCTCTACTGTTGAAGTGTTTATCTTGGCCCAGTACAATATGATACAACAGATTTATTTAAAGATAGATAAATCCGGGATACAAAATCAACGTTAGCATAATATCCATGTCTGTAGCAAGTAAATTAGCACATCTGCTGCTAGAAGGTCTGTGCACATGAACTGAAATCACTGTAGGAAATGTCTGTCTACCATTTCCAATCATCCCCTGAGTTAGTTAGCATCTTCTCTGTCTGCTGCAGGTGGAGATGTTTCTGCTGGGCTACTCCCTACAGCACAGACTACGTGTTTTTCGACTCTACAAAGCAGACACCGAGGAGTTTATCACCTACTACCCAGATGACCAGACTGACTGGCTTTGTCTTAACCTGGTCACAGAAGACGATCGGCACTATAACGTCCCGGTGTCCAAACGCTCTAAACTGGACTCCAAAAAACATGACAAGCAAATCAGGCCCAAATGGAACAAGCCTTCAAGTGGACCGGGGAAGACTACAGTCCTGTAGAATTAATACGATGACACATTTTTAGCCTCTGTTTTTATGCCTTTTACAAAGAATTTAGCACTGGGGATGGTTTAGTCATTGTTTATCGTTTCCTCCAATAAACAGACAGTAATAAATTATAATTAATTATGTGGGCGGCGCAGTGGCGTAGTGGATAGCACGGTTGCCTCATAACAAGAAGGGCCAGGTTCGATTCCCGGGCCAGGGATCTTTCTGTGCTGATTTTGTATGTTCTCCCTGCGCTTGTGTGGGTTTCCTCTAGGAACTCTGGTTTCCTCCCACAGTCCAAAAACATGCATATTAAGTGGATTGGTGATTGTAAATCGTCCATAGGAGTGAATGTGTGTGTGAATGGTTGTTTGTCTATGTGTTGCCCTGAGATGGACTGGCGGCTCGTCCAGGCTGTATCCCCGCCTCTCGCCCTATGTGCGCTGGCACAGGCACCAGCAGAGACCCCCTTGACCCCAAATTACTGAATAAACGGGTAAGAAGATGAATGAATTAGTTATGTATGCATTCAGTTTAACATGCCAAAGCCGACAGTCTGGTGGTCCCACACTTTACTGTACTAATTATAAGAGAAACTGATCAAATGTGCAGTGGTATATGGACCTCCACTTCCTGTCAGAGGAAACAGGAAGTGGTTTCTTTGGTTTAATGTAAAATTAATACAAAAGCTATTTAATCAATAAATGATGTAAATCAATAGCGTTAACAAGGATTTGACTGAATGGCAGACTTTGTCTAGGGATTTGACGTGACCCGACAAGACATGTCTACAGTCTCAACATATTTTATAACTGATGGCTGTGAGAACAAAAAAGAGCCAGTCAGCACTCTGTAAAAAAATATAAAGACTGCATCAATAACCTTCTGTAATATAGAAATAAGAAAAACGTGGCTAAAAGAAAACTGTCCGCGGTTAATGCTAGGTGTCTGGAATATTTATGACGCTCTTGAACATTAGCTGTTGATGCTTCCTTTCAATGAAGGACAGATGAATGAATCAAATCTCTAATGAGATGAATCTCTACTCCTGTGAGAATGGTGGCTTAGTGATTAAGGTATTGGACTGTTACCAGAAAGACCGGGATCCCATTTCCTGCTTTACCAAGCAACCAGCACCAAGCAAAAAATAATAGAAGAAAAAAAATAAAGATTAAATGTAAGTCGCTCCGGAGACCAAATGCTGTAAATGTAAATGATCCTTGTTAATACTTGAATAGGACGGTCGCCTCACAACAAGAAGGCCCCGGGGTCAATTCCCAGGTCAGGGATCTTTCTGTGCAGAGTTTGAATTTTCTCCCTGCGCTTGCTCCAGGTACTTCGGTTTCCTCCCACAGTCCAAAAATATGCAGGTTAGGTTAATTGGCCGTAAAATTGAATTTGTGTGTGAGTGGTTGTTCGTCTGTGTGGCTCTGGAATGGACTGGCAAACTTCCCAGAGTCTACCCCTGCCTCTTGCTCTATGCACCGGGATGGGCAGCAGCAGACCCCCCGTGACCCAGAATTAGGGAATAAGCGGGTAAGAAAATGAATGAATGAATACTTGAGTAATACTCTTTATCCCCTTTCCATCCACAGACTTTAATGTATTTTAAGGAGATTTTATGTTAACAGACTAACACAAATTAGCCCAGAATTATGAAGTGAAAGGAAATAAAAATAATATATAAGTTTCAAAATTTTAAACAAATAAAAATCATTTTTTTCAATTACAGCTGCAGGTCTTTTGTTATATGTGTTTAGCAGCTCTGCACATCTAGAGACTGAAATGTTTTCCCCATTTTTCTCAAAGCTCAAACTTTGCCAGGGGGTACTGTGGAGGGACGTTTGTGTCCAGCAAACATTTTGCTACAGAAGCTCAATGAGATTTAGGTCTGGACTTTCACTGGGCCATTCTAACACATGATATTCTTTGATCCAAACCCTTCCATCGAAGCGCTGCCTTTATGTTAGAAGGTTAATCTCGTTCCCAGTCTCAAATCTTTTGCACCCTCCAATAGGTTTTCTATCAGGATTGCCCTGGCAAGCTCTTTTTATCTTTCAATCAACTCCCTTGTCTCTTCTGAGGAAAAGCATCCCCACAGCATGATGCTACCACCATCATGTTTCACAGTTGGGATTCATTGTGATGAGCAGTGTTACTTTTCTGCCACACTCAGTGCTTTGCTTTTGGGCCAAAAACGTTCAACCTTGGTCTCCTCTAACCAACTCTTTACGTCTTCTTGTATCGTGTAAGTCTGTGGTTGCATATGAATACTTTATTAAGTCACTGTAAATGTTCTAGCATTTGGTACTAACTGCCAAATTGTAGGTTCGATTTCCAGAATAGATTAGTTGGATCAATTTTTGATTAATATTCATGCTTAAATCAAACAGCACATTTGTTGATCATGAGTTAGAAACTGGGGTGTGCATATGTACAGCTTTTTACAGTAACTACAAAGCAACCATTCTCTTCCATCCTTCCATCTCCTGACACCATCACCGCTGAGCATCAACATGAAGTTCATGTAAAAGTCTGTATTTACAACTGCAATATTTAACAATGTGAGGCGGCAGTGTAGTGGTTAGCACGGTTGCCTCAAAACAAAACAGTCCTGGGTTCGATTCCCAGGCTGGGGATATTTTTTATGTTCTCTCTGTGCTTCTGTGGGTTTCCTCCGGATACACATGTTTTCTACCACAGTCCAAAAACATGTACATTAGGTTGATTGGTAATTCTAAATTGCTCATAGGAGTGAATGTGTCTGAGTGTGTTGCTCTGTGCTGGACTGGTGACCAGGTTGACCTGCCTTTTTTCCCTTGAATGTGCCCTTGAATAGGCTCCAGCAGACACAGCCCTGTGACACATAATTAGAATAAGTGGGTACGAAATTGAACGAATGAATCTGCAATTAAAAATGTTGAAAGTTATTTTTCAACTCCTTGAAAAGCTTTTAAAGGTTTTTAAATTTACTATAAATATAATTTCTTATTAATAATAATAAATGTATTTCGCAGGCAAAGACCTTCTAATGAATGATTGTAGGTCTATTTGTTGTTCTATCCATTGACGGTTGTTGTTGTACCCAGAAACGTTGCAGTCTTTAGTTTAGTACTTCATTCATTCATCTCCTAACCCGCTTATTCCCTAATTCAGGGTCACGGGGGGTCTGCTGGTTCCTATACCAGCACACTAAAAGGCACGGGTATACCCTTTACATGTTGTCAGTCCATCACAGGGCCACACATACACAAACAATTACACCCTCACATTCACTCCTGTACAATTTACAATCACCAATCAACCTAATGTACATGTTTGCTTTGTGTGAGGAAAACCAGAGTACCCAGAGAAAACCCACACTACATTCAAGAGAACATGCAAACTCCTCTACTACGCTACTGCAAACCTACGTCCACTAACCTGTAAACATCTACATGCCAATATTGTTAGTCATAGTGCCACCAGGTGGCAAAAGGAAGTTTATTTATTATATAATGAAAATAAAATATTAATATAACTGTCCCGGGTGTACCCCTGCATTTCGCCCTAAGTGCTCTGGGATAGGCTCCAGCAGACCCCCTGACCCTGAATTAGGGAATAAGTGGGTAAGAAGAATGAATGAATGGGTAAGAAGAATGAATGAATGAATGAATGAATGAATGAATGAATGAATGAATGAAAGAAAACTTTATATTTCTAACTGTTCCTTTATAGTATTTTCATGAATGTATGAATAGATGGTTTAATGTAATTACTTGCAGATTTTCATTTGTAAGAATTTGTAGGCCAGCAGTTCCCAGAAATAACAGGAACTATAAATGCTGTATGTAAATTGCTCTATTTTTTTTAATTATGTCTATACATTTATTTATTTATTTAAATTTGTATATTAATCACTTAATCCCGGATCTCCTGAGAATCACTGTAGTATAATAATTCCCACAGGATCCCACAGGCAGCGCTGTTTAGGCAATAGCGCAGTGTGTACATAACAGTACACTCGGTGCTTTAGGTGTGTGTGTGTGTGTGTGTGTGTGTGTGTGTGTGTGTGTGTGTGTGTGTGTGTGTGTGTGTGTGTGTGTGT
>JAOTRA010087880.1:0-12195 GCA_026260255.1 Pseudolaguvia tuberculata | reverse complement strand
TGTGTGTGTGTGTGTGTGTGTGTGTGTGTGTGTGTGTGTGTGTGTGTGTGTGTGTGTGTGTGTGTGTGTAGGGGAAGGAGCCTACTGTGAAACAGCTTTCTCTCCTGCACTTTCGGAACATTATAACTCTGAGCATTAAGTTGGAGGACACTTTGTCTCGTTCCAGTGTTTGTGTTCCTCCATCTGTCATACAGATGCTGCTCATCTTGCAGGTTAATATCTCATATCCATATATCACAGTATTTGTTTGTTTGTCAAAGAGAAGAAGCTGTTATTGATTATTATTAATTGCAGCACATCTGAACTAGACAATGCGCACTACACACCAAGACACAGTGTAGAGACACTGGGTAATTATAGTTGGAGATACAGATAAGGAACACACACGTTACTACATCTGCAGCAAACAAGAATGCTATTTACACTGTTTGTATATAACTCTGGATAAGAGTGTCTGCTAAATGCTGTTACTGTAAGTGTATTTAAACAATTTTATGTGAAAAAATGTTAAATGTAGATCAGTAGATACTTCAGTCTCACACCTGTCACGCACTGGCTCAGCACACTGAGCACAATGACACTTAATCTTCACTTCCTCTCATTCAGAGAGCCTTTCTGTGTCTTTTTGCACCATCTGTAAAATGATTTATAACAGAATCAAACAAAAATACCAGCTTATACTAAAACATTTTATAATAATACACAAAACTTTTTTCAGATTTTTGGCAGATGTCCCTATCCAGAGTAATTATTTTATCCAAGAATTTGAGGGTTAAATGGCTTGCTCAGGGGTTCATCAATGAGAATTTGTTAGTGGTGGGAAATAACAACCTACAATCACTTTACATTGGAAGTAATCATTTTGTTGAATGTTTGCTGTGTGTGCAGGGGGTACACGAGCCACTGGGAGTCACAGAAAACTACTTAAAGTTGGAGTCTTTGATCCAGAAAGTTGTGTCTCCCTACCTGGGCACGCATGGCCTGTACACGTACGGCAGCTGTGTGCCACAGTGTTCCCTTGTGCTCGGTGAGAAGAAATACACTTTCCAAGCATTTGGCATTCATTCTGACAGTGGATTTGTTTAAATAATCACTGAATATATATGAATATGAAAAGAGATCAAATGTAAGGATAAGAGTGTCTACCAAATGATGTAAACGTAAAGTAAGTGGGAAGGCATTCACATTAACTAAAATAAAACAATTCCAGACTTAAAAAGTTTGTGATGTGAGTAGATTCTGGATGAAATGAGAATACCTTTATTTTTGCTTACAATTAAGATCTCATTTATCTCCCGTATCTAGAACACATCGTTCATGAGGTCATGAGTTTAAATCCCAGTATGCTGCCACTGATGGGTTCATGAATATAATTATGCGGTTAAATCGTTGGGCATTATTTTTGGAGTATGTTAAATTTATTTTAATTGCTGTCTTATGCCGCATGATGTGAAAACTATAGATTGTTATCAGACCTGCTTCAGTTTGATGATTAACTTATCTTATGGAAATAAAATTAAAATGGAAATATGATAAATAGAAGCAGATAAGTTACTTTAAATTAATTTCACACAGATGGAGAAATCAAAACTTATTTTTTTTATTAATTACCCAAGCAACTCTGAAATCCATGGTATGAAATTTCTCCGCACTGTTCATAACTAATTGTAAGTAGATTGTAACTGTTCGTAACTAGCATCATCTTTCTTGTCTCAGAGAAGCAATGGCAGCGACATTGGCCCACTATCAACTCCTCATCTAGGAACCCTGTGGTGCGCTCAAAGAGCTACAACATGCCCATGTTGACACCTGTGGCAGAGTACGAGACTGAATCTGCTTCAGTTGGTACTGCAGGAAAACGACGCCACTCTGTGTGTCAGATGACCTTGTGTCAGGAAGAGCCAGCATTCTGTAGGACCAAGTGCAGCCCGGAGTCTTAAGTATTCAGACCTTTTACTCAGTATTTAGTAGAAGCACCCATTTGAACTAATACAGTAATGAGCACCTGTATTAGGGGATCCTCTGCCATTCCTCTTTGCAGATTCCCACCAGTTCTGTCAGGTTGGATGGTAAATGTAATTGGAAAGCCATTTTTAGGTCTCTCCAGAGAGTTTGTCAGGAATCTGTCTGGGCCGTTGTAAAGTTACTCCTTCGCTATTGTAGCTGTGTGCTTAGGGTCAGTCTTGTTGAAACGTAAACCTTCAGCGAAGTCTGACCTTTTGAGCACTCTAGAGAAGGTTTATGTCCAGGATATCTCTGTACTTTACCGCATTCATCTTTCCCTCGATCGCAATCAGTCATCCTGTCCCCTTGACCTCCTAGCACCAAGGTCCTGTATACATCAGTCATATATGGATAAAATGACAATAAAACTTTTGACTTTGCAGCTGAAAAACTCCCCCACAGCATGATTCGTCACTGTTGGGACTGTATTGGACAGGTGATGAGCAGTGCCTGGTTTTCTCCACACATACCGCTTCGAATTAGGGACAGAAAGTTCTATCTTGGTCTCATCAGACCTGAGGGCCACTCTGCTATAAAGCCCCGACTGGTTGCTGCAGGTGATGGTTGACTTTCTACAACTTTCTCTCATCTCCCGACTGCATCTCTGGAGCTCAGCCACATTGATATTTGGGTTCTTCTTTACCTATCTCACCAAAGCTTCTCCCCAGATAGCTCAGTTTTGTTGGACGGCCAGTTCTAGGAAGGTTTCTGGTCATCCCAAACGGATTATGGATAATTTAAGAATTATGGAAGTGCAGCAGAATATTTTTTTTGTAACTATGACCAGATCTGTGCCTTGCCACAATTTTGCCTCTGAGCTCTTTAGGCAGTTCCTTTGACCTCTTGATTCTCATTTGCTCTGGCATGCACTGTGAGCTGTAAGGTCTTATATAGACAGGTGTGTGGATTTCCTAATCAAGTCCAATCAGTATAATCAAACACAGCTGGACTCAAATGAAGCCGTAGAACCATCTCAAGGATAATCAGAAGAAATGGACAGCACCTGAGTTTAATGAGTGTCACAGCAAAGAGTATAAATACTTCGGACCATGTGATATTTTAATTGCAAAATGGTTTCATGTTTTGATCTGACCAATAGACATTGGATAATAAGTAATTGTGATAATAAACATTCAAAGTTACTGTTTGCCTGATTCATTGATTTTGGGAAGTGGTGGCTTGTTTAAGATGTTGAACTAATACCAGAAAGACTGGGTTTGAGTTCATCATCACGCCACCTCTGCTGGGTCCATAAGTATGGCCTTTGACATCCAATTGCTCTGTTGTATTTGAAAAAAAAAAAAAAAGTTACAATATAAATAATGGCAGGCCAAATGCTGTGAATGATTAAAAAGATTAATTAATTAATGTACCTAAATTTTTACATTACGTTTAGAGACAATTGTACTATTTAGTCAAAGACCTTTAGAAAAAGTTTCTGGGACAAACTGCATGTCGAGAGATGAGGATTAGTGCTGCTGTTGGATGATCAGATTGGGACTTAATTTCATCCTGTGAGGTTGAATTTCATTATGCCACCAGTATAAAGTAAAGCTTTAAATGTCACCTAACCTTTATAAATTCTAGCTTTAAATAATAATAATAAAAGCTATCTATTATTAAGTTAACACCAACTTAGCATTGATTCCAACAGCTAACCAGATAGACAAGAAGTCTACCTAATGGAAAATACCTTTCTAAATGATATGAGAACTAAAGACACACAAGTTCTGTGTGAATTCAACAAAAGATTTAATGTGATAAAAGAAGTCTAAACAACACAGTCCTCAATCAGTACCTAAATACACACACACACACAAACTTTCATAAATATTTAATATAAAAACATAAAAACAAACAAACAACTTTAAAGAAAAGCCCCTGAAAAGCACATGCAAGTGTGAAGTTCACTGAGTAACTGCACCATTGATTAAAAAAAAGAAAGTAACAGGAACAGCATTGTACAAGAATTCTGGGGTAAAATCGTGTGTAAAGCAGGAGCTGTGATGCAGAGCTGCAGCAGATGCAGAAAAAGATCTTTGATTTACATAAACACACCTCTAGACATGAAGAAACTGGACTGACAGACAAACCTTCAGAAACTGCTGAACTCAAGTCACATCACATACCTCAGTGTAACTATTGACTTTACATATTACAAGGTTTTCTTATACACACATTTCTACGCTAACATTTCCAGCTATACTCACTCTCTACACACACAAACACAGAATTTGAAGACAGACCACAATATTAAAGAAAAAAAATAGATTAAAACATGAAATGAAAGAAGGTAAAATGTTTGAACACATCACAAAAGCATCACACACGTGTAACACACTGGAGGTGAAACTCAGTCAACCTTCAGTGCTTAGAAACATCCAGCTCTCAAAACCTGTAACTTAAAGCAGTGCTGACCTGCTGCCGAGTGTGTGTGAGTGTGTGCGCGAACCTGGACATTCAGGGCTGCTGCTGCTGCTGATGTGACTGAGGCATTGTCATCACATAATTCAGTTAAAAAGACAAACAGTGTGCCAGATATACTTACAATTACACATACATAAATAGATACAATTCTAGGGAAGCTTTGATACTGTAACATTGTCATTCCAATAGCAGCTAAATGTCTGAGGACTCTGACAGTAACATTAAAATAACGGTTTTCTGTTTAACTGAAGTGCCTGAATTCAATCAAGGCCCTTGTTTCCCTATGCAGAGGGAGCAGCTCCATCCAGGTGGCGCTCTCTCTCTGGCTGCTCAATGTCAAGATTTAATCTTCCAGAGCTGAAACACACACACAAACAATGGAATTAGTAACCAGTAAAACATCCAACAATAAATATTCTCCTTGTAAATACAATGATCTCCTGATCTCCTTTAATATGTTGTGTTCTGGATGTCCTGGTTCTGACTCAACCTCTGAACCTGCGACCGAACCCCAAATCTCTTCACTATTACATAATCAGTGTCTGATTTCACTGATACTATCAAAACTGAATCAACATAAATCGGAATAGTGAAACTAGATCTGAAATAAGAAGTGAAAGTAAAAAGGTGGGAGTGAGAGAGGAGGAGAGAGAAAGAAAGGAAGGTAGAGGAAGAGGGTTCATTTAGGATTTAAACTCCGTGTGGATGTAGAGGAAATGTAGGAGAAGCCGAATTTCATCTCTTTTGTTGTTTGATGTCTCACCTTTACATTGAAGCCCAGCAGGTCACTGATGACACCTGACACTGCAGATAGGATCACCACCTGCGTTATACTGTACAGGAGTGGATTCATAGTGAGGCCATAGAGTCTGAAAGGAGTATCAAGTTCCTGTGAGAAAGAGAGAAGGGAGAGCAGAGAGACGGTGAGAAACAAAGAGACTATTAATTAATTTAGGACAATTATCTCGTATAATCAAAGCAGAGAAGCAGCAGTGAGATAATAATATACTGCCCTAAACTAAAATCAATCAACTATTCTGCCATTATATAATATAAAGCAATGCATGTTGATTGAAACTCTTCACTTCAGCAGAGTTCTTTGCCTTTGACTTGAGAGGTTATAGAATCTAATGGTCAGATACACATTCAATGGTTATGAGCATTTACGGCAGGAGATTTTACTGAGAAAATGTTTTAGAAATAAGAGAAGAAAGATGCAGCACCTTCAGCAGTTTGGTTGCTAACTTAAGAACATTGTTGACGAGGCTCAGCTCCTCTTTCTTATTTGGTTTCTTCTCCATTTTTAAATAGAGGTTAATCTAATGAAGAAACAAACAGAACATACAACAACAAAAAAGTTTACATTATAAATTTGCTGTGTATGGATTCATCTGTGTTTGTGTGTGGTGACTCACCTGCTCAGTCAGTAAGATAGAGGTATTGCTATATTTTTTGCTGGTCTCACAGCCCAATGTGACAAAGCGCAGCAGGAAGAGTGAGAGAGAGAAAGACCAGATCACCAGCTCCCAGTTATAGTGATACTCCAGAAATGTCTCGTGCGCATGAAGCAACTGCGTGTCAAAACACACTTTTAATCTTATACTGTATGAACAAGAGTCACATCTACAGATCCCACCTGACTGCAGCATTTATGACACACACCTGTGCACAGCAGATGAAGACCACCGAAAGAGTGAGGAGGAAAGCAGAGGAAACAATAACATCCACTGAGCGTTGGGGACCCCGTCTCTGTAACACATATATGGGGGTGGGGAGTGGGGGCATATACATGAAATATCACAAATTTCTACACTATTATTTAAGCCATCCCCCCCACCCCCACTACTTAACCATGGTTTAAATAATCTTTCAGAAGAGAAGAGTTGTTTGTTTAACTGATAGGAAAGATATGGTATTGACCCCCTCTGTCCAGGTTAATGAATGTTGATTTTGCAACGTATGCATTCTAAAAGGGGATGAAAGATAAAGACAGTAGACAAGGTCCCTTTTCCTTTACTCAGCATTACTGTGAGCTGTAAAAGATACCATCATCATCCTAACTTTCTGACCGCTTATCCGGGACCGGGTTGCGGGGATGCCCAGACATACCTCTCCCCAGACACTTTCTCTAGCTCCCAAGGTGTTCCCAGTCCAGCCGAGAGACATTGTACCTCCAGTGAGTCGTAGGTCTTCTTCTGGGCCTATCCTCTCCTCTGCTTCATCCGAGACAGATGCCCAAACCACCTCAACTGACTTCTCTCGATGCGGAGGAGCAACTGGCTCTACTCTGAGCTCCTCCCAGGTGACCAAGCTCCTCACTCTATCTCTAATGGAGCGCCCGGCCATCTTGCGGAGGAAACTCATTTCGGCCGCCTGTATTCGGGATCTTATCCTTTCGGTCATGTCCCAAAACTGGCCATAGGTGAGAGTAGGAACATAGATTGACTGGCAAATTGAGAGCTTTGCTTTACAGCTCAGCTCTTTCATCAACACGACTGATCGGTACATCGACTGCATTACTGCAGAGGATACAACAATCCTAGTGTTAATCTCCCGTTCCATTTATCCCTCACTCGTGAGCAAGATTCCAAGATGGAGCAAACAAGATGACATCATCTGCAAAATGCAGAGATGAAATCCTGTGGTCCCGAAACCAGACTCCGCCTACAAATCCTGTCCATAAAGACGATGAACAGGACTGGTGTTAAAGGGCACCCCTGATAAGAGTCCAACATGCACTGGGAACAAGTCTGACTTATTGCAGGCAATCAAGTTCCTACTCTGGTCATACAGGAACCGCACAGCCCTTAGCAACCGGCCCTGGACCCGATACTCCCAGAGCACTCCCAAGAGGACACTACAAGGGATACGATCAAAAGCCTTTCCCAGATCCACAAAACACATGTGGACAGGTTGAGCAAACTTGTATGAAACCTCCAGAATCCTGAAGAGGGTATAAAGCTGGTACAGTGTTCCAAGGCCACGACAAAAACTAAATTGTTCCTCCTGAATCCGAGGTTCGTCTATCAGATGAAATCTCCTCTACAGTACCCTGGCATAAACTTTCCCGGGGAGGCTAAGGAGTGTGATCCCCCTGCAGTTGCAACACACCCAATTTTAAAAAGAGCACCGCCTTGGTCTGCCAGTCCACCGGCACTGTTCCCAGCCGCCATGCGATGCTGCTGAGGCGTATCAGCGAAGACAGCCCAACAGCATCCAGAGACTTTGGGTGGACCTCATACACCCTGGTGCCTTACAACCAAGGAGATTTTTGACTACCTCAGTGACTACCTCAGTTTCGTGGGACAGTTTGCCAGAATCCTGAGGCTGACTGTCATTCTCCTTGGCCTTGCCGAACTCTTCCCAGACCAGAGTTTTTTCCTCCGCAACCACCTGCGCTGCAGTCCGTTTGGCCTGCCGGTAACCCTCAACTGCTTAAGGGGTTCCACAAGACATCCAAGCTTGATAGGACTCAGCTTGACAGCATTCCTTGCTTCCGTTGCACCGTGGGCAATTATCATTGAGCTGATAATGTGGGTACTTCATAAGATTACACTAGTACTGCACACAGTAACTGTGTACATTTTTCATAAATGTACAGTATAATTTCACTTTATATTCTGTAAATACTTCAGTACTTGTGCATCACTTCTGATTGATAAACAGCATTTTGTTACCATATAATTGTATCTTTAATTTCAACACAGATGTTATTAGTCTCATCAACATTTAAAGACTGTTTTCTGCTTTCGAGATGTTTTTAAAAACTGTCAGTATGAATTAAAGCTACATTAGCGTTTTAATGCCATCTAGTGGATGAAACTAAATAAAATTAACGTTGTCTATTTTTTCTCTCTAATACCTTCAAGTAGGAGCGTAAGGAAAGCCACATCTTAATGTTCTGCACTTTCTTCAGACGAAAATGAGGCACCTCCGACTTCCTGGCTCTACGTGCTGAAGTGAGATGACCAAACAGCTTAGCAAACAGCAGTCTCTAAGGGCAGAGATGATACACAGCGTTCAACTTAGTCTCACACACACTGTAATAAAGTGAGACAAAGCATACTTTATTGTCCAAGAGAAAAACACAACCTTTCTCTTGTACTCATGTATGGGTAATATTTGGCACGCTAATAAAGTAATCTTGAATCAAAAGAAGAAGAGGAAAAAAAAACTAGAATCTCATAACATTCTGTAATACAGGTTTTCTTACAATTAACACCATAAAATCTCAAACAAGAGCATCATAAGAGCATCTTTAGTTATCTAGTGCACAAACAGCCAACATGAATCACAATCAATCCCACTATAGAGCAAGAAGAAAACCCATGTGACTGGACAATTATCAACACAGGACTGTAATTACCAACAAAAGTAAAAAGTATCACACACACACACCTGTTTGTAGGTCCTTTCAGCCACACTAAGCAGAAAGAAGAAGACCCAGGTAAGGCACACACGCACTAAAAAGGTCACAGACACCATCGCAATCACCGCCACATCGGATGAGGCGCCGAATGCAACAGAGATCATCTCAATGAGCGAGACAGAGGACAGCTGCTCCATGTCTTTGTACTGGAAAATTCTGTATGCAAATGGTGCGAGTCCCAAAGTCACAGCCACCAAGTTTCCAAAAACCTGGTAGCCTATGCCTGGAGTGTTCAAATTCACCTTAAAAACAAAATAAGAATCAATGAAGCGGTTAACTGTTTATTTAACAGAATCAAATCAAGCTTTTAACTGTTTATTATTGTGTAATAAAATTTTGCTTAAACAATCAATAAGATAATATTTGTAAATTAAGAGCCCCCAAAGTCAGAGGCAAGGAAAAAAACTCCATCAGGCTTAGTTGGGGTGGATCAGTTTTCTTGAACAGACATACAGTAGTGGTGTACAGGTACCGGCTGATCTATTAATTGCAGCCAAACAATCTCTTAATAAATATGAATAATCAACAAGATGTGTATTATGCGTACACAGTTAAAGAGTTCTATCTATTATAGTTCTCCACGTCTGCTACTGTATTAGTAAATACTGTAAAATGGCGGCAAACAGGATTGTTAGTATTTCAGACAGTATGGGAGGAGAGCCTCCTGGCTTATAAGAAAGCCCTTGTGACGTCAGATCAGCGTACCACTCCTCGATAATAGAAAATAATAGGAATAATCCTAGGAACCCGACCACCACTAACATCTCCGCAGTTACAGCCTGCAGTAGTGAGGACTTCAGGAAATTCTTCAACGACAAAATTGTAAAGATTAGGCAGACAATTCAGACTGCTAAGATAGTTCCTTTAAATAGTTCTGATGATTTAGAATGTGCTGCGCTTTTAGTGAATTTTTGTCCCGTAGAAGAGAATGATTTAATTTCACTCATTTCTTCTGCAAAATCATCAACTTGTATAAGCAGTTGTAATTGCAATTTTTAAGCAGGTTGTACCATCTGTAACCGAACTCCTACAGCAGCGGACCTAGGACATCAGGATTCATCTTTTAGGAGCTTGGATGAAATAGTGTCCAACATACATCTTTGTTGGTTCTAATGATTTGTTGGGTTTATACAGTACTTTCCTCTGACAGAGAATGAGAGTAATTGTTCCTCAGTGGATCTATAATAATTATATAAAAAATAAAAATAATTATAGTTTTTCTCCAGCACTCCATTTTCCGGGCAGCTCTCTTTATGGAGAGTGTGTGTTCATTATACCACGGCACCAAACTGTTTTAGTCTTCTTAAGTGTAAAAGAACAACTGTATTTAAAATACTGACAGAGGAATTAATCAGGAAAATTGTTTATGAAACATTAGTGGTGATGGTTCTAGCATATAGGTTTCAGAATTTACAGTTTTATAGGAGTTTATACAAAACTAGAAAATTATATGAAATATCATTGCTTTGTTGCAGAACATCAACATCATTAACATCAATTCCATAAGATAAGATTAAATGTAGAGTATGATTTTTATTGTGAGTAGGATCTAAGACACGTTCCAATTTTTTCCGATTTCTATAAATGCTGATCCGAAAATATTTTTTCATCATCAACATGGATATTAAAATAAACAATTTTATCTGTAATGAGCAGCAGCTCTGTTATAAAATCACCAAATTCTTTAATAAAATCTGTATGGCGTCTTGGTGGCCTGTATACAGTAGTCAGAACATAGATCACGGTTTATTTACTATTAGTATCTATTTCTCTGGATGTTATATGAAGCACAATTACTTCAAGTGAGTTATACCTGAATCCTGGTCTCTGAAAAACACCAAAAATATTATTATAAATCAATGCCACACCTCCACCTGTACCTTTTGGTTTATGTTTATAACAGTAATTGTATGGTGTGGATTCATTTAAAATAATGTATCAACACGTTTTAACCAGGTTTCTGTCAAACAAAGCACATTTAGATTATAACTAGTGACCAAATCATTTACTAACTGTGAAATTTAATAAGCCACACTTAATCATTTGTTTATTTATTTTATAGATATTTTATATTTGTTGTACATCAATTAAATTGCTTCTATTAAGCTGGTTTGAGCGTTTATTGTATTGTTGTATTCAGGGAAGACACAGTCTCCATAGTGTGATATCTCTGTGAAAGAGTTATGTGCTGTAAATTAACTGGTTTATGTGAGATCTGTGATGTGAGACGGTTAGCAGACGGTCGGTTTAGCCAGTCTGTTTGCTTCCAGATCCATGTTCCAGTTAGTCATATTCTAAAATTATGTGTCAAAATACATATTCTAAAATTATGTGTCAAATTTCTAGAGAGTAAAGCAGCACCACCCCAGGAAGGAACACCATCTCTGTATTCTACCAGAGCAGTAATTGTTCTTGAAATTTCACACACCTCTACAAATTTATCAAAGGCGTTCTCTCTGATTGGTGATAAAAAAACTAAATTTACGTTTAGCATTAGGTAGCACTTTTAAATTTGCCAAGATGTCAGTCCACTCACTCTGTTCATGATCATGCCACTGATTTCCAGCACGGACATGTCAGCTTTTTTACACTCATTTCCCTCCCATACTATGGCACTCACACGCTCCAGCCCTGGGTTCGAGCTGTGCAGCCATGGTGTATGGCCCTGAAAAATATGAAAAGAGAAGAACATTTAGTTCTGTTTAGAAAAAGTTTTAATTTAATTGTTTTGGGCGATTCTAAGGGCCCATGCAGTTTGGGTGCACTAAAAGGTCTGATTTATTAGTAGTAACAGTGTATTACAACTACCAATGTAATAGAAGTGAGGGTGCCCATGTCAGAACCTGTCAGCTATATTAAATCTGTTGTGTGATAGAGGAGATATAGATCATATTATCAGTAAGAACGACTTCAGTTGTTTTCTATTCCGGCCCAAGAAATGGACGGTATCAAGTCAAGACAAAGAAGTTTTATTTTCATTTCAACCATATATGACCAAGCAGTATACAGTGAAATGAGACAACATTCCTCCGGGACCTTGTTGCTACATTCAGACGGTGGTCAAGTATAGAGTAGACATAGGAACATAGTGCAACAAGACACCAGCCAAAGACAGACACTGACTAAAGAGCAGCAATTAGTTAGTTAGCAATCAGGTAGTAGTTGGGAACCTGAATAATTCAAAAACAACAGAGTAAATGATATAATAGCAGCAATGCATTTATGTGCATATGTTTGTATGCAAGATTTTGTCAGTATGTGTATGTGTGAGAGAGAGAGAGAGAGAGAGAGAGAGAGAGAGAGAGAGAGAGAGAGAGAGAGAGAGAGAGAGAGAG
>JAOTRA010087823.1:0-26110 GCA_026260255.1 Pseudolaguvia tuberculata | reverse complement strand
TCACCCCAACTACCTGCATATCTTCCCTCACCACATCCATAAACCTCCTCTTTGGTCTTCCTCTTTTCATCCTACCCAGGACCTCCATCCTCACCATTCTCCTACCAATATACTGCATGACCCTCCTCTGCACATGTCCAAACCATCTCAACCTAGCATCCCTCACCTTGTCTCCAAAACATGCGCTGTCCCTCTAATAAACTCATTTCTAAACCTGTCCATCCTTGTCACACCCAATGAAAATCTCCTTGCATTTTAAAATAGTGCTTAACTAAATTGATATGTATACCAAACAAAATCTGGTTACTATTGCTAAACCAGCAAAACTCTCCTCGATACAAGATAATGTTGTTTATTTATCATCATATGCCCATATTTCATCTGTTTCAGGTTCCAAAACGCACACACAAGATATATGAAGATTTTTTTAATCTTCTTTCAGTTATTTTGCACTCCTTGTATTTTTTGCTGTGTTGTGCAAAATCTTAAAAGTACAAAAGAGCTTGAATTATTCACTTATATTGTTGAATGTTCAAATGATCAAATGATGACAAGAATGGGGGAAATGGTAGCTTACCAGAAAGACAGTGGTTCAATTCCAAGTACCACCAATCGATCATTGATCAATCAACCCCTAATGTCTGACAAATGCAGTAAATGATCATATGCTGTAGCATTGAACTAGTGAACTAGTTACACCAGTTCTAAATAGAAAAATAATTTAAATTATAAATCATTTAATTAGTCCACTAAGTTCATTCATTCAGCTGCGCCTATCCCAGGACACATAGGGCGAGAGGCGGGGGTACACCCTGGATGGGTCGCCAGTCCATCTAAGAGCAACACATAGACAAACAACCATTTTCACACACACATTCACACCTATGGACAATTCAGAATGACCAATCGTCCTAATCTGCCCTTGGGGCTGTGGAATGAAACTGGAGTACCCGGAGGAAACCCAGGCAAGCGCGGGGAGAACATGCAAACCCCGCACAAATCCCGGCCCGGGATTCGGGACCTTCTTGTTGTGAGGCGACTGTGCACCACCAAGTTATAGCTTACAATTTATTTTTATAATAAAAGTTGACTTTAGACAATGCCTTTTGTTAAAAGAGAAATAGAAAAAGAATTGTATTAAATAATTAAAAAATGAATTACCATTATAAATGTAGCTTAAATATTCGTCTAATAGCCAGAAATATTTCAGTTCCTGCATCAGTTCATACCTAACAGGTTAACGTCTATGACTTTTAATTTATTATAGGTAATAATGAAGGCATCCTGAAAAGTTCTGGTTTAGGTAGGGCCAAGATTTTATAATACTATAAATTTTACCCATGTATAATTATTCGAAAAAGAAAACTTTCAATGACATGTGGTGTGCTATATGTTTCAGCCAAACAAAATGGCAGACATCAGTCTGACTTAGAGAAATACATATTGTGCTAGAGATGCTGGATGTTTGGATATATTTTAAAGAAAAGTATATTTCTAAATTACAGCTAACAAGGAATTAAAATTTAGCTTTTGTTTTTTAGTAACTATAGTTCATCCATAAAAAGTTCTAGGACAGAAATTAAGATACTAGACATGGCATCCATTTTAGTACCAGACTTGTGTGCTACTTGTGTGCTACTAAGACGAACAAGTTCAGAACTCTTCAGTAAATCCACTCAATAAAAACATGGCATTTCTGGAAAATAAAAATCAATCAGGGCCAATAGTGACAAGCTAAAGAGGAAAAGTGGTAATTAGACAGATATGTAGACACTTTGGATAAATCAAGGTGTTTTTCTTAGACTGTGAGCTTGTTTAGATGTTACTAAAGCGCTAACCTCTGACTCTATGACAAGAGCAGCACTCAGTGTTAACGTGTCTAATCAAAAGTGGATGTAAATGGCAGCATGGACAGGATACTGCTAGTCAAAATGTCAGACCGTGAGGGTGAGAAGGAAAAGCAATGGAATGGCAAAAAAATAAGAGAACGGGAAGAGATGTGTGCTAATGAGACGTCTACTGCTAGTGCTGTACTTTTCAGACAGGAGCTTGTGGTAGACTCCGTCACAACCTGTCTCTGAATAACAAGCTCGGAATGGAACAAAAATAATTTGACCATCATTGGAGATTCCTGCATCTATATGGTATATATAGAAAATTGCCATATTAGTGTTTTATTCATCTTTAATAATAAACCCCACGTAGCATCTCAACCTCCAAAAAAAACCAATCCTATAAACATAACATAGCATTCAAAATAAGAGTGTGTGTGTAGAGTGTGTGTGTAAGGTTAAATAAATTTACCACCCAATCCATCCAAACAGTCAATGCTCAAGGTTTTACACATCCAAGATGACAAAAACTTCCACATTTTGTGGGCATGTGCGTCGCGTATGTGTTTCAATCTGTGTGTTTACCTCTCACGGAGGTCATCGAGGCAACGCTGGAGGTGAACCTCTCCTGCAGTGACTAGTACATGCTCTCCGCTTTCCTGGATCAGAACCTCCACACACGGGTCTGCCTGGTTCAGAAGACGCATTCCCCGCACCAGTTTGGGCATCTCACCTACACAAGTTTATCAAACACACACCACCAGAAAGACAGACCATGCAAACAAAATGACCAAAACATAACACTGCATTCCTTATGCACAAACTTATGATATTGAAATACAGGTAGCTAACACACGATGTTACAATAATGGAATAATATACCAAACTTGTGTCTTTATTGTTTATCTTTATATACAACCAAAGGCCAACATACTCAGTACTGGAGGGTTAAGCTTCAATTATAATCAAACAAACCTTAACTAGCTAATCACTGTCTTGCTGGGTGTGTTAAAACAAGGTTTGAGTTAAACTCTGCAGGACACCAGCCCATCAAGCCCTTGTTTATGGTGAGAATTTGGCGCACATTATCAGAAATCGAACAACTAAATGTGACAAGAATATTTAAAATACTGAACACGTACCAACGCTAGGGAGAGCAGACAAGATCCTTAAACATATAGTAATAGACACCAGCTAGAGACCAGATGGCCAGCAGCAGACTAGAAATGAGAAAATCCAGAGAGGATTTAAACTCCTTTCATCTACTACTACATTCTTCTGTGGGTGATTGTGTGTATGCTTATTATAAAGTGAATCTTTTACCTTGTTTACTATCATGGTTTATACACTAACAATAATATAATCTTGGGTCAAACTTGGGTAGGTGTGAATACCAACACAAGTGAGAGTAGTCCGCTTAAACAAAGTGGCTGATCACTAACAAATCACAGTAAGGAAAACAGATCAGAGGTATTTCTAGCAATAATGAATACATTAGTTGTAGCTATAAAGACTTGATCAACAGTGATGGCTGCAAGTTCTAAAAACAGTTCTAAACTTTACACTGTTGAAACATTAGGAATGGCTAGTTTGGTCAACGGGGCACGAAAAAGTCATGACGTAAAAGCTTTCAATGAGAAATATGAGACTACAGAATTACTTTTCCAACTTGCTGCTTTAAAAGCATTTATTTGACTATGAAGCATATGGATATACAAATTTATGTTGTGTCTGTGCTTGCTCGATTGTACATATCTACAGTAGCGAGCAACTTATCATTTGTGTTAATGTTTTTCCATTAATCGGAAAGTTGTTTTGTAATACCGGGGCCAACAATATACGGCGCCATCCTTTGGATGTTTTTCAATTTGCGTGAATGGCCACTATTATGGAATTACGAGAAAAGATTACAGGTCAAGTTATTTTAGACCACTCTTTTTCTATAATTATTTATTTAACTTGATAATAACAATAAATATATTTTTCACATGTGAACATTTTTAACAAAGAAACTGTGTTCTCAATAGGTTTAAATAATGAGAAATATACACTCTGCAATGCATATTGATTATTGCTTACATACAGCTGCCAAAAATAGATATTGATTTTATTTTTAAACCCATGTGATACCCGTCTTCCTCTAGTCTAAAATACAACCTAGTGTTAACGCTCCAGAGTGTTTCCCTACTTGTGTCTGACTTTTAAAGACCTTAGTTAACCTTACAGCAATCTAAAATAATCCTGAACCAGCATGAACAAGCTTCACCCCTACATTGAGCTGTGTGTGTGTGTGTGTGTGTGTGTGTGTGTGTGTGTGTGCTAGTATGTCTAATCAGTCAGTTCCTTTGAGCTCTAAAACGGGAATCATTTAACCGTCATCAGCGCTAATGAGTTCCATATGAAGGCCAGTATTACTGGGAGCTTCTTGTGGTTGGCATGGTATTTATGATGCTAAAGATATGTGTGCCACACGCATTAGACAACTGGTTTGCCTTTCTGCTACATGCTGTTAATTGAAACATTAAAAAAAAAAAAATCAAGCTGGGTGTATATAAAGTTAGTGAGTGAATGTACACAGTTTACATCTGCCAAAATGTTTGATGGTTCTTAGGTTTTGTACTGGAAATACAAAACTAATATTATAGCTAATAATGTATCCACACCAAATTACATACTGGATATTGCATTCAGGTTAAACTAGCTAAGTACATGGTTTAGACTGCCAATCTAACAGATTGTTCTGATTAGAAGTTACAAAGATTTTTTTATATTATTATAGTATAGTACAGGGATCCCTAGTGACTACCGGTGGTACCACCGACTACCATAATTTCAAATGTATTAATTTGGCCTCCAAATGCTAGATTATTGGTGATTTTGATTATACAACCAAATGTCCAAGATTTTCTTATTGCAATTGCTCAATCACGATGGATCCTTATGTTGACCGCCTGTTAGTGGTGAATTTAACCAAGAGGCAATCAGAAGAACTAAGGGACTTTTACTTTGAATGCCAACCTTCATGATCAAATACACATAAGATCTAATCAAATCTATACATTTATAGTGAACAAGAATTATAAACTCTAGTTTAGAGTTTATAATTCGAGTACATAGTATATTATGAAAGCATATGATGTATTTATAGCTTTTAATGGAACTAATGTATAAATAAAGTAAATTGACAAATTGACCCTAGATTTAGTTTTTCTATGATAGACGCTACTCGAGAGCAGTTACTGGAATTTATGCTTAGTAAAATGTCATCTTAGGAATAACTAAAGACTAATAAATTGTAATAGATTTAGTAAATCCAGACGTTTTGATGTATATATCTTTACAGTTCCATCAATCTTAAAAGACGCATGAAAATCAAATGGAATCTAAGGTTGATAAATAAAAGACGTTTATTCCATTTTGAAACATTTGGTTGGCTTATCTTGTATGTTTAAGTTGCAGGCTTGGATATTACTTGCACAGATGGACAGAGTCTCAACTTTTCACGGCCAAATGCATTTCTGCGGGCCAGAACACAAATCTTCACACCTCAGTTTATATCACGTTTCAGTGTTGAGATAGGTGTCATGCAAATACTTACTAGGATGTTTGGGTTCAATTGCTACTCTGACGATGGGCGTGGCCTCGAAGTTGAGTGGTGTAAAAGGTGGGCACGCGGCCGAAGTGGAGATGGTGGCTGACTTGAGGATAACATCTTCCATGCCACCGATTCCTGCAAAAACAACCACAAACCAGCATCAGGAATAGTCAATGAAATTTCTATAAATTATTTCTATCAATTCAAAGATTAACTAAAAGAGTAAACTTAAAAAGAATCAAATTGCATTAAGCAAGAAATTAATTAAAAACATGCCAAAAAACCCCCAATAAAAAAAACCACCTTGACTTTCAGCATCTAAGCAGTGGTGCTCATTAGTAAGTGGTTCCATATGAGGTTCTTCTTCAAACTGTTGCTACAAATATAGAAGCCCATATTTGTCTAGAATGTTTTTATATATTGTAGCATTAAATTATTCCTTCAGTTGAACTCCAACACCGTTCCAGCATGACAATGACCCTGAGCACAAAACTCCTGAGCTCCATTATGCCCATTATGAAGAAAATTTAAGTGCATATAGAGTGTAGCTATGTGATAGCTCTGCTTATGGTGATACCTCACGGATCAGTGACCATCTTTCAGTAGGTTGGTACAATCAGATCAGGTAATTAGAATTGGATTTGCTCTGGTGCTATAGACAATAAACTATTCCTGTAGAAATACTCTGGGATTTAAAACATTTTTCTGAGGAAAATATAAGGAATACCCGCAGCTATACAATTCTTACTAATGACAATGCAAACACTGTCAAAAAAGAACGTCCAATGAAAGTTTTGGTAATACAGCGTTGCTCCTTTAAATAAAATAGAAATAAATATCTATTTTTCTTTATTTGATGACATATGTTGTAAAATAATCACAATTATGGTTTATTTATACTATAAATAAGATATACTCCAATGTATCTCAAAAATATAGAAAATAATTGACATATAATAAGCAGTAGAACCTCAGGCATCATATTACCTACTAGGAAGCATTGGGTTTAAATCCCAACAGCACTGAACTGCCACTGCTAGAACCCTGAGGGCTACAAGTCCAATAACCATCAATCACTCACCATGGAAAATTGTGTCTGCAAATATAAATGAATTTCCAACGATGGCCAAAATGTCTAGCTTTGGTGCTTTTGTTTAATTGGCACAATACGCTCAGAGCTGGTATTGCTTAAAATCTAAGCTGCAGGGTTGTGTAATCATCTACAATCATCAGTCATTCAGTTGACAAATGAAGATCGCAGATAATTCCAGTAAATGGTGATCATAAAAAGTGAAAAATAAGATAATGTCATTCTATGCATTGCTTACACCGGGCAGCTTCTGGGCTTTAAACAGTGTAAGTGCGTTAAGCATAATTACAAGAATGCTGACATTTCCATGATGCACATCGATACATCTTTTCTCTGCTGTTCATTGTGTCAATAGGTTACTTGACATATTTACATCGACATTATTTTGACCTACATTATTATTTAACTTGATATTTCAAAATCTAGTGACTGCAGAGTGGAACTGATAATTATTTCACGCCTGCGCATTGGATCCCTGTAAGGATTATGCCTTCAGAGGATCACCTGCAGAGGGCGCCCTCGCCCGTATACTAGAATCTCTACTTCCTGTTTCAGCCATTGGGCGTGGCCCTCCTATATAAGCAGATGGAACTGTAAAGTAATTGCAAAGTATTGTTGCCTTAGGCCTTACCGAGCCTTTCTCTAGTTTCATGTTTTGGATTACTCTTTGGAATTTGACTTTTGCTACACGTTTTTGGATTACTCTTCTGCTTATCGTTTTGGACTTGTTTGCCTTCCCTTTCCCTTTCCCAAATAAAACTACTATTGAACTCTGAATTATGGATTCTGCTACTAATTCTGTTACCAGCTCGTTACAATCCCTTTATCTTGGTAGGAAAATAAAAAAAAAATCATAAGCTTGCTTCAAAACACGGTGTGCCAAACACATACAAAGCTGAGCAAAAAAGAGAAGTACAGGACAGCCCAGGCGTTCGACAAATTGTAGCTGCAAGTATAAAACAGCATTGCGTCACACTAAAGCCGGTTGGAATAAGGCTTCAGCTTACAGTGAAGAACATCAGCAAAATAATATAGTCTGCCTAATAGAATACATTTTGCTCAAGGCTACATTTCTAGGCTGTTAAGATGCGTCAGAGTAACATCCACTTCCACCACCACCACCACCACACCCTTCCTTCTGGGAATTTGATCAACCTCTCAAATTCTATGCTAAATGAAATTAACCAAACCTAAACCTAGTTATCTTGTCTTTTAAACTCCATTCTTAGTAGCATTTGGAGCATATGAAGCCAGGAGTGGCGCAGGATGGATAAAAAAAAAAAAACAGTCCAAATCCTGTTTGTAAACATCCTCTTATTCTAATTGATTTTCTTTCAATGCATCTTATCTTATTTAAACAAACACCGAAAACAACACAGACATAGACAGTAATATAAATTCAGAATAAAAATTAGTCTACAGGGACTACGAGTCCAAACAGGCAACAGCTTTAACAGGGTGTTACCAATCACATGGTACAACTGCTGAAACTATTGACACTTGCTAATCAGCTAGCATTCCAAATCTTCATAGGCAAAACAAACTTAAGTTACCATAATAAAATTCAAAAGAATAGAGAAATCTGGCAGATTCTACATCTATAATGAATAAAGAAATGCAAAAGGCAAGGCAAACAGGCTTATCAAACAGATATCATAAGGTTGGATTATGACAATATCAATAGCATTTAGAGCTGTAAAAACAAACAAACAAAATGGCAATTCTTCAAAAATGGCCAGATTCATTACAAGACCTCATCGGGAGGAACATTTAAGACAAATTTGAATTAATTTATATTCTAACCCGCATATTCCCTAATTCAGGGTCATGGGCGTCTGCTGGAGCCAATCCCAGAGCACATAAGGCAAAAGACAGCAGTACACCCTCAAAGGGCCACAAAGACAAACAACCAGACACACCTACTCACTCCTCTGAGCAATTTAGATTCACCAATCAACCTAATACACATGTTTTTGGACTTTGGGAGAAAATTGGTGTACCTGGAGCAAACCCACACAAGCGTGGGGAGAACATGTAAACAGACAGAAAGATCCTTTGCTTGAAAATTAAACCAAGGATCTTCTTGCTGTGAGGTGACCATGCTAACCACTATGACACCCCCAAGAACTTTGAGTCGTGGGTTTTTAATTGTTTGGTGTCAAGACAAGAAAAAGTGTTGCGGTAGACCTTTTAAGGGATGGTTGTGCGTTAAAGGTGCATTTGGCTAAATTGTGAACCTGTAAGAAGCACAAATTTCCATCAATTGCCACAATTGTTAGCCATGATTCATCATTCATTAAAATATGTCCTGAATAGGAACATAGAAAGGCAAAAGTAAGCTGAGCTATACCATGGGCTTTACAAAGCATCACATACAAGTCAAAGCTGTAAAATATATTGCGGTACTTTGGTTGTTGTCAGTACAGACAAGTATGAAAAAAACCCTCTCCCATTAAGTCCTACTGTTTGAATTTCCATCCCCAGTGATCAAGCGTCTTGTGTCTTATTTATGTAATCATAGTCATAATTACTAAACTACCCACATGCGATTCTACAGATTTAATGACCAGAATTTTCTTAAATACAGTTTTGTCTCTGTGGCCACATATACAAAGACACCATTTCTAAACATGAAATTCCAGCTTTTGGCTTTTGACTGATGGCTAATCAACACACCAAATTAAGAGAGTGGGTTTAAGGGCAAAACTGATTGATGAACTTAAACCTACCTTACAGCAGGAATGCAAACTTTACCACCCACACACCAATCCCATCAGGATAAGCATAGGATTCAACCCTGAAAAATGTGAGGGCATGTCCTGCTATGCTTTTTTTCAGTGATCAGCGCGGCCTTACTGTCTGAAAGATGAATGTTCTACACTGTCCCCACTTTTACACCTAGGGGCCTACTTCCAAATGTCTTTTTTCATTTTCTATATAAAGTGCTTTAAATGGGGCAACATGATTGGAACTCTTTGTAGGTAGGAGTTTTGTCTACACCTAATGATTTGATTAGGTTATTTTTGAACAACAGTCATTTGTAAACACAGTAAGATCTGCGGGGGACTGAATAAAAAAATAAAGAAACAGGCAGACAATAAAAGGAAGAAAGTTCTAGTGTTTCAATAATTCTATATTTTTACTACCTTTGAGCTACAAGGATGGACCCACAAAAAAACCCACCTTCCTTTCCAGAGCACAAATCTGTTTCCAATCCAATACATACTACACTTATGGTAAAACGCTTTGCATCCTGTTTTGCTATTTGTTGGGGTTGTTCTTAGATAAATAAATAAATAAATGAATAAAACATCCCAATGCAGGGGAATATACAGTGGTCTTTCTGGAGACAGATGTGAGCACTTAATAACATCACAGTTTTGCCAGACTGGGTTTGCTCACAGATTACTATTGAACTGCTTCCACAGGAAACTATGTTTTTAATATTGTCTCGTTAAAAATGATTTCATGAAATATTTTCAATATATTATACCAAATTTGGCAACAGTAAGCATGATTTGAAAAAAAAAAAAGGTCCAGTTCCCCATATCCCATAGCCACTTAAAATACTTAACACCTGACTTTTACCCAAGTTTATGACTGTTTTAAACATTTTTTCATTCATTCATTCATTCATTCATTCATTCATTCATTCATTCATTCATTCGTCTTCTTACCCACTTATTCACTAATTCGGGGTCACGGGGGTCTGCTGGCGCCTATCCCAGCACACATAGGGCGAGAGGCAGGGGTACGCCCTGGACGGTGACCAGTCCATCTCAGGGCAACACATAGTCAAACAACCATTCACACACACATTCACTCCTATGGACAATTTACAATCACCAATAAACCTAATATGCATGTTTTTTGACTGTGGGAGGAAACCAGAGTACCTGACGGAAACCCACACAAGCGCGGGGAGAACATGCAAACTCCACACAGAAAGCTCCCCGGCCAGGGGATCAAACTCGGGACCTTCTTGTTGTGAGGCGACCGTGCTTACCACTACGCCAATGGGCTGAACATTTCTAATTATATTTCACAAAACATTTCATATATTGTACTCTTAATTCTGACACTATTTGGCTGACCAATAATTAGCCCCAGTTCTGGTGTACACTAGTGCAGTGGGGTTGAGGACATTATTTCTATCCAATCTTAGCAAAACTTAAATGTGCACATGTTACTTTGTGTACAAAGGGACTGTTATTTTGAATTAGACTTGGTTTTAGCAAAGAGATATCGCTGCAGAACCTACTGTGCTTCCATATATAGGCACAGTCTGTAGTGGTTAGCACAGTTGCCTCAAAGTTTCCTCTGGGTACTCCGGTTTCCTCCCATAGTCCAAAAACATGTACATTAGGTTGATTGGTGATTCTAAATTGCCCATAGGTGTGTGTGTATGTGTGGTTGTTCATCTACGTGTGGTGGTCCGGCAATGGACTGGTGACAGGCCTGCCTTTAGCCCTATGTGTGCTGGAATAGACTCCACTGACCACGAGTTAGGGAATAAGCGAGTTAAAAAACACGAATGAATGAATATTTATGTGAGTGTGTGTGTGTGTAAATTTAGTTGTTGTTTTTTTTGCTTTCTGCATGAAAGAAAAAATTATTTGATCTCCTGCTGATTTTGAACAGACAACAAAACATTCAGTTTGTAATTTTAATGGTAGTTTTATTCTAACCGTAAGAGACAAAATAACAGCAACCAGAAATCTAGAAAAACACAAGCCAGGGGTTTTTAATACAGGTAACGAGCTGAGATGAGGACTAGTCTCTTAAAGGGACTTTTTTTTTTTTTTTTTTTAAAGAGATTGTACTAATCTCAGCATGCTATCTGCATAAAAGGCACCAGTCCACAGAAGCAATCAGTCAACAAGATTCCAAACTATAAGACCACTGCCAAGCAGTATGGTGAGAAGGTGGCAAAAGTGGGTGCTCTTACATAGGACTTGACAAACGCAGCTGGGACCAAAGACAAAAAAAACTTTAGAGTTTAGAAGAAGAGGGGAGGAGGAATGTTATGACCCCAAGAACACCATCCCCACTGCCAAACATAGAATTATATATTTTGCTGTCAAGGGGACAAGATAGTGAATCTCTTTCCCTCTTTCCCTCACTCTGGGCATTGTGATGAAATACAAATCCACGACCCATTTTTAATTAACCAAAACACATGGACAAAGAAACAATGGAATGGATCAAGAAAAAGCAAACTAAGGTCCTTTAATGGCCTAACCACACTCCAGGCCTAAATCCCATAGAAAATCTGTGAAGGTTCGAGTTGACAAACATTAGCCATGAAACCATAATGACTTGAAGATCTACAAAGAGACACTTCTAACTAAATCCTGTGGTCAACTACAAAAAACTTCTGACCTGTGATTGTCAACAAGCCATGTTTTGTAAAGAATCAATACTTAATACTGTTCAGTGGCATAAAAATATAGTTTAATTAATATAGATTATGGGGCGTCGTGATGGCGTAGTGGATAGTATAGTTGCCTCACAACAAGAATGTCCTGGGTTCATATCCCGGGCCGGGATCTTTCTGTGCGGAGTTTGCTTGTTCTCCCCGCGCTCCTCCAGGTACTCCGGTTTCCTCCCACAGTCCATAAACATGCAGATTAGGTCGATTAGTGATTGTAAATTGTCCATAGGAGTGAATTTGTGTGTGAATGGTTGTTTGTCTATGTGTTGCCCTGAGATGGACTGGTGACCCATCCAGGATGTACCCCCGCCTCTCACCCTATGTGTGCCCTGGGATAGATGGAGCAGACCCCCATGACCCCGAATTCGGGAATAAGCGGGTAAGAAGATGAATGAATGAATGAATAATATAGATTATATATTAATTCAATACAGAGCATTTATAACTGTATTGCTCTAGATACAGTTGGCTGATGAATGGCATACATGTTAATGTATTAATGGGCTAAAATGCTTTGCGTAATGTGATATTTTGGTTAATTACAGACCAACAGGTATCAGAACAGCAGCGATTAACAAAAAAATTTTTTAGACTGTGTCACACATCCTTTCTTAAATTTTTTTTAAATCTTAAGCGTATAAACTGGCTGTACAGTAACATCCTGACCCTGATGTCCACAAACCTGGAACATCCACCAACTTGCTGAATCCTGTTATAAAACCCCAAACACTCTAATACTACTCTAAAGTCTACGGTTTCTCTGTGGTCTAACAATTTCACCAGGTTCACTGTGATATGTGACCAGCCGTCTGATCCGTATCTGTAATCTCCAGCACAGAAGACACAGAAACCGCAGCAGAACTGGAACAGAAACTGCTTAAGTATACAAAGCGAGAGGTCTGAAAGAGCAAGTTGTATTTACTGTGTAGCAGAGCCCTGAGTCAGAGCTCTATGTCTCAGACCGGCTTTATTAAAGAACTATTTTAGGCCAAGCCTTAATCCTATTCATACGGAATGCACCTGGAGGCAGTAAAGTCTGCAATAAAAAAAGCTTGCGCTAATCGCTTAGCGCTTTTAACCTGCACAGACACGACAAGCTTTGTTGGTTTGCTAACATTAAACTGCTGATGTGCCTCATGAGAGCTGGATCTTGACATCATCCCTTTTCTCGTTTCACAGAGGAAGCAGACGCATAATATGAAAGATCATCATCTGAAGGTGCGATTGTTCTTTTCAGGATCTGATATCAGGTCCTTCTGCAGGATGTCACACAGATGTCACCGTTTGCAAGGGAAGGATTGGGATAAACAGGAAGCTTACTCCTTTTTCAGGAAGAATAAGTATCTGGGATGACGTAATCATTTTGCTCTATTTGTGTTAGCATTTAATACAGACACTTTTTAAAAAATAATGATAGCTCTCTGTTGGAGAATAATAATAAAGTTATGAACAAAAACAGGACAGATATGAGAGTCAAGAATTGCTGTCAGGAGAGGCAACGCATTTTTAAAAGAGGCTTTGATGGTAGAGATATCACATGACTCCCGATAATGACATCATTACACCCTGTTACCCCTTTTTTTCCTTCAGGCAGCATTAAAATCAGGCATTGTCATAGTTGGAAGAAGTGACCAGACAGGACACAGGAGTGTGTGTGTGTGCATGCTGCCGCTTATTGCCCCTTCAGGTGCCTGTGGCAGATTGTGCTTTTTAATTCAGCTGACGTTCTCTTCAGCATGACCTTATTATCTACAGGGTTAAAGAAAAAGACTGGGAAACAAATAACAGTGTAAAATGAAAAATTGATACAAATACTTCAGCTTAAATGAATAGTATTTTTATGTGAAAACAACTATCAGCTAATTAAAATAAGTGTTAAAGGCATCTAAGCTGTATAATTAGTACTGCTTTATTTGCTATTGACTGGATAGATCCTATGAGTCATTGAATATGAAAATAACAAGAACTTTAAATCTATTGAAAATGTATACAAAGAAGCACTTAGTATTTGTAGTGTTTTTGTTGTTAAAGCATTTTAAGCAATATGTGCACACTTGTCAGAAATGACAGGAGCATGTGGCAGGCTTTATTTAAACGTCTCCTATTTTGTATGTTAAAATAATTATTGCGGGCGGCGCACTGGGGTTTGCATGTTCTTCCCATTCTTGCGTGGTTTTGTTCCAGGTACTTTGGCTCCCTACCACAGTCAAAAGCAACATTTACACTGCAGGTCTTGATGGCCAGATTTCTTTATGTCCGACACGCTTACATTTTCTTGAAAAATGACTTCTATCTGATATCTGCTACATTTACCCTATAACAAACCAGCGTAGACATAGCGAACGGAAAAGATAAACTAAGCAAAATCTATGAAGTTGAAATGATTGTTCACCATTTTGATTTCCTCATCATATTTAAAGGTCGGCAAAAGAATGATCTCTTAGAGCGAATAAAAAAAAGAACCTATGCTGCAGCATGGGTGAATGTAACAATCTATATATTAAACAATTGATTATTCGGTGACGTCTGACCCACATTGATGGTTGAAAATCGGATCTGTCTGCTTACATGGCAAACATTATGCACGGATCCGATTTGTATCTGATTTTCTTCCACGTATAAATGAGGCAAATAATTTGGATTTCATATGATTTTTCCCTGCTAGTATAATTGTGGGTTATATGTAATCTGTGCCACATTAGAAGAACATGAGTACCTGCTCATGCTGTGAAAATGCAGTAAAATTGTGTCAGTCATTTTACAGATTCTTACATTTGAAAAGTAGGATTTTTGCTTCTTAATGTATGTATTTATATGAATTCTCCTTCCAATTTATGAAAAATTGCTTTTTCTTCACCATCACATTATTATATACTGCAGATAAGTCAATGTTTAGCAAAATGACTGTATTTGTAGCGCATCTGAAACTATTATTCATTTTCCATAACCTTATATTACCTGTAAAGAAAAAAAAAAACCTGCTATAGATCATAGCCAATATACAGGATCGATCTGATTTTCGGTGAATAAACAATAAAATATGGATAAATACGAATATATTCTCAGTCATGACCATCTACTGCTTTAACCATTCATTCACTGATTCATTGAGCCTTTCATTCAACCATTCATTCATGGGTGGAAGACTCATTTACTAACTGATTGATTCACCGACTGATTCGTTCATTTACTTACAGCTTGTTTCTTTAAATGTCCACCAATGAATAAGCAGGCCAGAGATCAGCAGCTCAAATCAATTTTAAACTGTAAAAAAAAAAAAAAAAACTCTATGGCGTTTTAATGGTTCTTACATAAATTCACTCAGGCTTCAGCGCACACATGCTTCTTATTTCCACACTGCAGTTTCTGGGACAAGGATAAGATGGAAAAGAAAAAAACAAAAAAATAACAAGAGCACATGTTTAGGGAGGAAAAAAACCCTAACTAACACTGAAACTTGGTGTGCTGAGGTCAGTTTAAAATGGTCCTTGATGAGAAAATCCTGACCCGGCTGCAAATTATGGCCAAGATGTGTCCTATATTCATGCAGGAAACATCTCTCGCAGAAATAGGCAATCCTGACTTCACCCGGCTGTAAAACACAGAGGCTCTTTCAGCCGTCCAGTCTGAAACGTGAGTAGGTAATTACTTAGAGGTGACTGAGTCTCTGAGGCATTCCTTAACAAAAACTCAAAGACTGAGAGAGGGGGTGATGTTAATATATCCTGAGAAGTGAAACGTTCTGCTTATGCACAGTGCAGGCACAGGAAGTCTGATTAAGACGTTCCGAAAATTTGTGGCCCATACGAGACGAAAGAGTAGAGATTTTTTCTCCGGATAAGTAGGAAATATTCCTTGAGCAGTGGACTTCGAGTTTAGCTATACCACTGTGGTGGTCCTTTTTCTGTAGTTATAATACTTGACTGGTTACAGTATCAGAACAAAGACTAACTGGGATTGAGTACACAGACATGCACACATTGAGAAGAACCTGGTATGCGAATTTCTCATCAAGGTCTAAAAATAACTATTTCTGGGAATTTCTGAAGGTAGTGATTATCATGTATCTTTCATTTACTACAGCACCACCAATGGCCCCCAATTAAGGCTCTTAACAATCATATGTAACAACTTATACAGAGACTTGCATGTAATTTCGGATGGTGTAGTGTAGTGGCTCGATTCCCGACTTGGTTCCCTTCTCGTCCTTTATCTCTCCCATTTCCTCCTCCTGCACTAAATTCCTAGTGAATTGTGCTATAAAAGGATTATTTGGCACCTGCCTTTTACAGCAGACATGATGTAACTAATTACAATTTCTTGTAAACCATCACCATTGTCATGAATACCATGTCAATCATGCTGTGTTTTGCTGAAATTAATAAAAAGAATTATTCAGGAATATAAGCTTATTTAAAAAGAACCAATTAACCGGTTAATTAATTAACAGGCATAGTGTCACAGGCACGACAAGTTCCACGCTTCTTCACCTCTCCCATACCCCCCTCCGAATATTAATTAGACACAGTTGTACCTTGTTTCCACTCTTTTGGCTTATTCTATTTGAACTGCCATCTTTCTCTCAGACAATGTCTGATCGTAGTATAGACACCCCAATGATCAATGTGTGCATTATCCATCTCCTCATATTGACTACCTGGAAGCTCGGTCTTCTCACTGTCCTCCCTCTTCCTTATTTACTTCCAATTTAAACTATGTATCAAGAATTCTATTCCAAGTTTCTCTCCTGGCCGATGGTGTTATACATAGTCACATTACAGCTTGTCTCTTGGTTTGATTCATCCTTAAAAATTATCTCATCCAAAAACAAACACTCACCCACCTATTCATCCATTCTTCCATCCATCCGATCAATAATCCACCCACCCACCCATTTATCTATAGATCCATCCACACACCCATTCCTCCATCCACCCATTTATCCATCCACCCATCCATCCATCCATCCATCCATTTATTTATCCACCCATCCCACACAGACTGAGCTTTTTTCATGTTTTCCAAAATTGTACATGTTGGATGTTAACATACGGCACGACTTGATATCTGAATTATTAGAACAACCCCAGTACATTTGTATTTATGTTTACTACTTCATCAGAAATGTTAATACTACAACAGATTTATATACAAAAGTCTTTCTCAGGTTCCTGGTGAGTGACTAAGAAATATATAGGGAAGCTAGGAAAAAGTTGAATAGCTCTAAACATAAATGTCCTAGAATAGTTTCTCATTTCCTGCTTTTTGTAATAAAAGTGCCACGTTTTAGTCATGCATGTAGAGGTGTGAGGAGAGAGAGAAAAGCTTGGTCTCACGCCGTTTCTGGATGCTGGGAATGTGTGAATCATAGCACGCCTAACATGTTGCCAGGAGCTGATGAAAACAGAGATCTCACTCATGTCTGTCATTTCAAAAGTCTTCCTTAACACTCAGCACATCTAACAACACAGGCCGCCGCTGTTTCGACTCTCTATTTGTCCGAAATTCTCCTTCAAGTGCAAAGATTCATGGCTCAGCTGAAGCATGACGGTGGTGGTGGATGCTTATGTGAGTGTACTGTTTTTTGTCACTGTGTGTCGAAATGCCAAATTGGTTTCAAGGAAGTACATGTGTCTGTATAGTGTTCGGAACATGATGAATTGTAATAATATCAAGATATTCCAAAAAACAAATATTTTACTGGGATGGACAGATGTAGATACTCCGACACTACCAATACAAATTATAAAAAGGCTTATGTTCAATAGAATTTATTAAAAAAAACAAAAACAATATGAATAGGATAGCAGTAGACTGAGCTTTGAAACTTAATAGAAAAAAATAGTAAAATGTATGTTGCTGTCAGATTTTATCCCTTCTCTAGGCCTTGATTTTGTCATCCTATAATTATGTGGCTTTCCTTAAAAAATTGCTGTCAACATTTGTATGACAAAATGAAACACTAATTTTCGTTGATAATTTCAAAATCTGAGTATGTTTGGTACAAACTTCACGTACATTTCACTCTCTTAAAAATCTTAACAACAGCCAAACAGTAAAGCAATTCTAAGTGTAATGTTTTCTGTTCAAGTTTACTTAGCTTGTGACATGCAGTTAAATGTCCCATAACAAATCAATAAGACGTATTTTTGCCTTTATTGGTTTTTTCTTTAATTGGCTGTCTGGAAAGCTGTTTAAACCTTTAGGAACATTTGGCCTAGAGGCTACTTGATGGATTTGTCTGGTGCAGTACTATGTTACTGGAGAAAAGAACAGAGGAGCAGCACTCCATCAGTTTGAAGATTTTTTCTCAAGATAACCAAGAAGTATTTCCTTCCATGTGCTTTTTTTTCTTTTTTTGGCAAAACGCAAACATAAGGTTTAAAAGACATAGCATAAACATCTAGAAGGTCAGAGGCTAAAGGTTATCGTGTAAATCTTCCTGTTTCTGTTTACCTAAGACGAGCGATGTGGAGAGAGAGAGAGAGAGAGAGAGAGAGAGAGAGAGAGAAAAAAAAATTAGAGATTGCAGTGATTCAAGGCCAAAGAAACATCATCAAACCGAACAGTTGGCCGAGGCGTAGGTTATATAAAAAGCATTTTTCCCTCTGGGTGCCTCTGGCAGCTGCTGTTGCTCTCAGCTGTGGCTGTGTGTGTTTACTTTCAAGCTGGTGCTGCATGGGTCCAAAAACAAAGAGCCCCTGAATAAATAATTCTGACTCGGTTTTTTTTTTCTATCGGACTGTTTGTGCTTGTCCCGTCATGTATGGTATCCCAAGTGTGAAATTTCCAACAGCTCATTCCAAATCTGCTTTCATACCATTATAACAATAAGTGTGACATCATACCGTGCATTAGTTCCACAAATAGGGATTTTCTCTTATACAGTTTGTAAATGCTGGCAGAATGTTCTCTTAAGCGACTCACGGTAAATAAGGGGCATTTGAAAGAATGGAGTGTGATTGATAGAAAAGCAGTTTGCCTCTAACGTATGTAAATTGTTAAAAGAAAAGGATTCTCAACGGTAACAATTTAACGTACTCTTTATTTACAACAAGAACAATCTGACAATGACTACCAATTTACAGAGAATCTGTAAAACTTTACTTCACGTCATGGAAATATGAAAAATAGCTTTAATATCGACTACTGACATTGGAGACGCAATATCGCTTCAACCGTGGTAACGGATAAGTCTATAGCCTCCTACACTAGCCCTAACCCTTACCAATCAACCTAATGTTTTTAGACTGTGAGAGAAAACCAGAGTACCCGAAGAAAACTCAAGTAAGCATGGGGAGAACATCTGCAAACTCAGTACAGATTCCCTTGCCCGGGAATCAAACCCGAGACCTTCTTGTTGTAAGGTGACCATATTTACTTCTCAGCCACCAAGCCACCCCTAACAAACAACATAAGACACTGAAACAAGGTAAAATAAAATGTCTTTTTATCATTTTTACATTGTTTTTTATTGTACTAAATGTTATATACTGTATATAATCAAGCATGTGAAATGCAATACACACAGTATCTACTGTATGTATTGTTTGTATTCCCTTATGTTTTATGAGTTTTGGTACCTTTAAAAGCACAGAGGATTAAAATTCCAAACCCTAAACACAACAAAATGTTGATTGGCGTTAGTGTTGATTTACTCATTATTTCTAGCTAGATTATTTAAAAATGATTAGGAAAAACGTAACAAACATTCTAGTGCATTCAAATAAGAATGATACAACACAACAGGACGGCCCAAGGGTTAACTAAGCAGCTAAGTCATGCCTAAGCATGAAAACATAGAAAACCATCAAAGGTGGTAGAAATAAAAAAAACCCCACTCAAACACTACAATAAAAACAAGCTTGCTAGCTCGCCTAACTGACCTAAGTAAACCCATGCACTGATTAAATGCATAATTCAATATCAAATCTCGCTCTGGGTCTTTCCTTGGGGAGTGTTTTTCAATGTGGTCAGAACAGCAGATCTTTAGATAGAAAACAAAGCTGCAGTTAGTGGTGAAAACACACCAGTGCTACTAAACATAGAGTGAGGTGAATCATTAACCGCATGCTCACGCTGCTAAAATCGACCATCCTGCCAGCTTAAAAAGCTACTATTCTGTCAGCCACAAAAGGATAGACAAACAAAAACAGAGACAAAGGTCTCATCAAGTGCTATTAAAGCACTAATAAAAAGCAAATCTCAGGAGGAAAGCAAACAGGAAGTGATTAACAATGAAAGAAAGGGGATTACATTTTTGTCACATACATGATTACACAGAGTACAATATATAGTGAAATGTTTTTCTCCACATCTCCCATCTTAGTAAGTTGTGGGTCAGAGCGCAGGGTCAGCTATTATACAGCGCCCCTAGAGCAGGAAGGGTTAAGGGTCTTGCTCAAGGACCCAACAGTGTCAGACTTGAGCCCAGGTCTTCCTTGGCGGTGGTGGTGGGGCTTGAACCCAGGTCCTCCAGGTCTTCCGATCAACAACACGGCACCTTAACCATTAAGCCGCCACTGTCCCGAGCAGACAGTGTTTGAAATAAAAAAACTAAACACTTTGTCTGGGATGCAAACAGCTAGTGTATGCAAGTGTACAACATTAGCATGTGAACGTGCTTCTACAAAAGGTTTATCAGTGCCTCATGTTAAAAAACAGTCTGTTCCCTTTCCTCTGTGGCGAGCAAAATGATCTTTTCCATGAAGAGAGAAAAAACCCCACTGCTTTCACGCTGGTAACAAACGACACACAGCCAGCCATCAATAAGAGGTGTGTTAGTTAAAAAGCTCTGTTCCGGGATGAGCAAACTAAAAGCAGACCCACACTGTGGGATTTTGGCCACGATTTGATGGTCTGACAGAAATTTTAAATATGTTGTCTTTGATCTCTAGTTTGACAAATTCACTGACATCTGATCAATGGCCGTATGCGAGTCATTTTTTTCTTCGATGAATTTCTGGCAGTGTCAAAAACCGTTGCAGTGTGTCTTCTCCTCAAATGACCAGAAACCAATAAACATTACATTTCTATTTCAATGTCAAGAAAATGTTAAATCGAGTCCGGTGGACAGTACAGCAACAGCAGAAAGTTAAGTTATGGAAGTGTTTGTATGATTTCTATGCTTGTACTGGTTGGTGGCTTACTGGATGTATCAAAGATTGATTACACATTGTTTGTGTCTATTTTTGGTGTGTTTTGACTGTCGTACAGTCTGTCATTGTGAAAACTGAGATCCTACAGTGTGACATGGCAGGATCATGTTTCTACTGTCCGATCTGCAACTATCACAAAAAACAGATTGCACAGAAGTTTGATGAGCTGGAAAAAAAAAACTGCAGGGACAAACTTCATCAGAACCAAATCTCATCTCGGGTCATTTCATGGTCACGTTAGTAGCCAAACAAGGATGATAGAGTGTTGTGCCACACACACAAACCAGCCAATTAATCTGGTTATTCGTTCAAGTTCAACAGGAAGTTGCGATCTTGAAGTGAATGTAAAAGTGATTTTCTGTGCGATTTCCATTTATTGAAGTCAAATAAATAATAACTTTCTCCTATAGAGATAAATCATTAAGCTGTGACAGACAACCCGGAGGCTGCTGGTGCAAACTGAGGGCATTAAGAGAGTTGGCATTAAAGAAGACCACGGGCATTAGAGTATTATAAATGATGAAGACTTATTGGGAAATGGTAGCCCAGTGGTTTAGGTGTTGGATTGCTAATTGGAAAATTGTGGGTTTCATTCAAAGAACCACCAGGCTGACACTCCTGGAGCAAGGAACAAACCTCAACAGAGACTATGTTAAGAAACCTCTGGTGTTTTATTTACAAAGTTTATAAAATGGAACGATTGTTTTGTGACTAGAGATGTTACTTATTAAAATATTTTTGTTTACTTTATTTAAAACACACTTTGAAAAACAAATTGAAAAACATGTTTTGTGCACTGAGTAAACATGACACAATACCATCAACATGCTGCCAGAAGAGTCGAAAGTCTATGCTGGTCTATTACACTCTTCTGAAATATTTATATCATTCCTTTGTGTTTACTTGTCTTTTTAAAGGCTACTTTGAAACTTTTCATGCAGTCAAAGCCAATTGAGCAGTCAGTAGATACAAAAGAAATGACATAGGCCAGAAATGATACAAAAACTCCAGCAGCTCGGATATGAATCATGTGACACATCTCCCACGGCTTGCGCATTTCCCGGTAACTTCAGACAGAAACACCAAAACGAAAATAACAGAGCTGTGTGAAATTAATAGAAAGAGTCTAGTCAGAAGCTGAGAGATGATCCGGCTACTTAGAAAGAAGAGGTGGTACCGAGTAGATGAATAGCCCACACACTGTACAATGGTTGTCCTCAAAAGTAATGGGTGATACAGAAGAAAAATTATATATCACTATCCTGAAAGACATCTGCACTGCACAATAACTGAATCTGTCTCGTTCTCAAACTGTTGGCAGAAATTTTAAAGTTGTCTAGATTGTATCATTCAGATTCCTTTTACTGGAACTAAAAACACTGTTCCAGCATGACAATGTCCCTGTGTTCTAAACAGTAAACATGTTACCCTTCCCATCTTAGTAGGTTGGGGTCAAAGTGCAAGGTCGGCCCCTGGAGCAGAAAGGGTTAAGTGTCTTGCTCAAGAAGCAACGGTGCCAGGCTGACAGTAGTAAGGCTTGGTAGCCCGGTGGTTAAGGAGTTGGACTGCAGAACAAGGCTCGGTTACCAGTGACACCAAATTGCCACTGCTGGATCACTGAGCAAGTCTCTTAACCCTCCATTGCTCATTTATATAAAAGAGATAAAAGCTTGTCAATAACTTTGTGAGCAAAATGGTCTTCCAACTAACAACGTAGCACCTTAACCATTTGAAGCATCACTGACGCCATTATAAAGACAAACAGTGTTCTGGTTGGGGTAGAAAACCCCCATTGAATTAATTTGGGATGATCAGAATCACTACCTGCACCTCAGACTTCCTCACCCAACATTAGTCTC
Source organism: Pseudolaguvia tuberculata (assembly GCA_026260255.1). Classification (NCBI taxonomy): domain Eukaryota; kingdom Metazoa; phylum Chordata; class Actinopteri; order Siluriformes; family Sisoridae; genus Pseudolaguvia; species Pseudolaguvia tuberculata. Next base: position 3,142 of record JAOTRA010087823.1, on the reverse strand, counting down.
CGAACTGACTGATGCTATTGTGGCTGAATGATTAAATCCCAACTGATTCACATCACAATCTAGTGGAAGAGAATTTCAGAAGGTTATAAGATCATTATAAGAAGAGAAGTACTTTTAAACTGGAATGTGAAAAAAGAAACAGAGCAGAATGATTTGCAGAATGTTTAAATCCCCCCCCCATAATCTAAGTTTCATGTTTTGAGCTGTACACAGTACATATATTTCTATATCTATCAATCATTTTTTTTGATTGATTGTTAGTCTGTCATTTTATAGTATATGTAAAAAACAGAACAGTTGCTTTCTAGTCACTACCCAATTTTTTCTTTTGTAATGTCATTAAATAAATAATTAGTTAGTTAAATATAAAACGTTAGTTCTCTAATATAGATATGTTGGCAGCTTTAAGAAAAAAAAAAAGACTCAAGTCTCAAATGTCTGACGTTTTAGTAATTTCAGTAAAAGTAAAAAACGATCTTATACGGTTAGGCAAAAAAACAAACGTGACACCTGTTCAAGCTAAGCTCATACAAAACCCATAAAATTAGCTGAAAAAAAAAGCCAACTATCGGCTTACTTCGTGTCCGAGGCGGTGTTACAAACGCTTAACGGTCCTTTCACAGACGTTCTTCACTCTTATAAAGCACTAACACAACACAGTAAATCTTTTTCAGCTGTCTAAAAGCAGGATAGGATATGATCGACGTTTGTTTGAATGTGTCAGAATCTTACGCAGAATCAAAATGCCAGGGATTCGCTTAAAAATAGAGCAAAGGGGAAAGTAAAGAAAAACACTCATAAATAATGAGCGGCAAATAGATCAATGAGAACTTTGAAGAACTTTGTTTAAAGTGTGAATCTGTAAGTCTAGCAACTCATCGGATGAGTATTTCTTTTAAAAACAACAGAACAGAAGTGGATAATCAGGTTAGGTGGATCTATTACAGCAAGTCTTAGACTTAAGGTTTAAACGGTGTTAAGCCATATGGAAATATAGAGAGAGAGAGGGGGGGGTGCTTTAAGGAAAGCTGTATGGAAAGTCCCCTTGCTGGAAAGTCCCTTTACTAAACGTGACAGATTGGTGAGGCAGGAAATCAGACGTTCACCCTTCAGGCCAAGAAACACACTGCATATTAGGTTACATTAGCCTGTCGCTCGGGCTCGTGGGGTCACGCATGCGCCATTGGAGCTCTATAAAACAAACCCACACACACACACACACACACACACACACACACACACACACACATACACGCGCAAAATGTATTGCTGGGGTTATACAAGGACTACACATTAAAAAAAATTGTTCCGAGGTAATGGACACCAGGAGGCACTTTTATTCCAGACGTTTAAGTCTTTCACAGCATGTGGAGGAGGTATGGCCAGGCAGGAACAGGAAGTGGTTCTGTAACAACACGGAGGAATAGACAATACACACATTATGTCAAGGAGGCAGAGTCGAACGGTGCAAAGGTCATGTGCCCCCTGCTTTCCTGAACTAATGGGACTGACTCACAGGGCGACTGACTGAATTAAAAGGGAAAAAAAGGAAAGAAATAAATCGTTACATTTCTGAAACAAATGAAAGTTCTGCATCATGATGATGACCAGAGTGTTGTTTAATTCATGAATCTGATTGGTCAGACGCTGTGGATTCAGTTTTTAAACAGAAGCTTGGTCTGTAGTGAATACAAAGTAGACCTAAGTTAAATCCAAACCTTTTGGAAAATCGACCGCATGTTTGGCAATTTGCTCTGAACACAAAACCTAGTTATTTCCTTTTTACAGAAATGTTCAGCTCCCTCTACGTTTTACATGTGTTGTTCCTCTGAGCCACTCGAAGTCATTGGCTGTAAGACTGCAAAAGAAACCTCTCATTACATTACTACAGTAAAAGCTAATTTCCATGTGCACCTAATAAAAAAAAAAAAATACTCACAACATATACTAATAATATTCACTATTCAACTGAATTGTTGAGATGTTTACATTTCTGGAAGGTGATGATTATGTGAGATTTATAGGCAAAGTTTCCACACTAAGTTTTATATAACATGTGACGCTCATGCTTTCTTAATCAATATAAGGGTTTACGCACACAACCGATAATCGAAAGATTCTAATCAGAATAAGGAAACATAAGTAAGGAAACCAGAGTACACTGATGAAAGCCCTGAGGAATAAATGCATTTTTTACACATGGTATCAAAGTGTGAATCAAACCCCACCACGGACAAGGATTGATTTCCTTTACATTTTTATTTCTGGCATTTGGCAGAAAGCACTCATGGCCGAAGCTATAGACTCATGGTAGAACTGGGGATTGAACCCGATCCTTTGAACTAACCAACACATTAATCTCTGAACTAACACAATAACTGACTAACTGAATTATTAATCCAAAATTACCCAGAGGCAGCAGATTCTTTTCTTCCAATTTGCACTAAAAGTGCACTGCATTGAAGTGTATTAATAACATACAGACGAGTCTTATAACGAGGTTGAACTGATTCACCTCATGAAATCACACATGGGTGAAACTGGATCAAATGCTGTAATGCATTTTAAACACAGCAAGCGAGAGACAGCATGCTGCTGTATTGCTCATGAGCTAGAGCCAAAATCGATCCGAGAGCTGCCTTTAATAGCACGACAATCCAGTTATCACTGAGATCAATTCTCAGGATATAGATTCAATATCAGGTTTTATTTCTTTCAGTTTTTACCTTTGCTTTATTCTTTCCTTCTGTACTAATTGGTAGCTGCTTTCTATCATTTGACAGACGTCCTTATTCCGAATGATTTACATTCATTTGTTTGATCCATTTGAGAATTGAAAGGTCTTTGGGAGGGGGTGAGTGGGTGGCAGTTAGATTTTTTCTGGTACTTAAAATGTATAGAAGGCTGGCTGAATGTATGTATGGGTGGGTGAGTGGGTGGATCGATCGATTGATCGATCAAAGAATGAAAGAAAGAAGGAAAGAAAGAAAGAAAGAAAAAGAAGGAAAGAAAGAAGAAAGAAAGAAGGAAAGAAAGAAATAAAGAAGGAAAGAAAGAAAGAAAGTAAGAAAGTAAGAAAGAAAGAAAGAAAGAAAGAAAGAAAGAAAGAAAGAAAGAAAGAAAGAAAGAAAGAAAGAAAGAA
>JAOTRA010087813.1:0-12200 GCA_026260255.1 Pseudolaguvia tuberculata | reverse complement strand
GGATTATTGTAACGCTCTGCTTTCTGGATGTCCAGCAAAACTTATAAATAAACTACAGTTAGTTCAGAACGCAGCAGTGCGAGTCCTTACTAGTACCAAGAGATTTGAACATATCACCCCTGTTCTATCCACGCTGCATTGGCTCCCGATGAGATTCCGTATAGATTTTAAAATACTACTTTTAAAGTATAAAGCACTAAATGGTCTCACACCTCAATACCTTAGTGATCTGGTGGTGCCCTATGTCTGCCACGCCCACTTCGTTCAAATGTGAATAAAGTTACAGCAGGGGGCAGAGCGTTTTCATACAATGCCCCAAAACAAAGTCTACCAGTTTGTGTCCGAGAATCAGACACAGTCTTAATGTTTAAGTCTAGATTAAAGACTCATTTATTTAGTAAGGCATTTCAGTGTTAGTTCTCTTTAGATAAAGGAGCAGATCCAGGGGACTCATAGATATTGAGTATTATGGTGATCTGATGCTGTTGGATGCTGTCATCCGGACTCTCACCGATCACTCAGTTGTGGTGTTTTAGTGATGGCCTGGTTGCCTTATAAATCAGGGATTCCTCATGTCTGTGCCTCCTTTTGGTTCTCCTTTTAGTTAGGGTGTACTAGTTATTTTGGCCGGAGGCCTTTCCTGCACTGAAATCCATTAGTATCCTACAACCTCAATACCATTTACAATATATAACCATTTTCTCTCCACCCCCACCCCTATTCTGTCGAGGTATAAGTGACATTCCCGCGATGACTTCGGACGTCATCCCATTTCCAGCCACCGGAACTGTTTCAATCACACTTACACATACACATTAATTTCTGTTCAACCCAAATGAGGATGGGTTCCCTGTTGAGTCTGGTTCCTCTCAAGGTTTCTTCCTAATCCAACTCTAGGGAGTTTTTTCTTGCCACTGTCGCCTTGGCTTGCTCATCAGGGACAAACTCATCATTCATTCTGTAAAGCTGCTTTGAGGCAATAACTATTGTAAGTGCTATACAAATAAAATTGAATTGAATTGAATTTACTGCAATGCAAGAAGTAATAAAATATTTGATTTCCAATTTATCTTAAGAACTTTAGAATCAGGGGTCTATTAGATCTTAACTAGACTATTATGATGTTGCCAAAGGTTTTTGTGAATTAGAAGCCTGTGGTGATAGAAGCATACATGAATAAGTCTTTTTTTCTTTTCTGTACTCATCAATCAAGAAGCAAACTTGACAGCAAATCATGGCGCAGGAATATACAGTAGGCATTCCATGCACTATAAGTAGCTCAATTTTGCTTCATTAGCAATAAGCGTTTTTAAATGTTCAGCAAGAAAAAATCTAATTTATAGGAATGGCATCAACACTAACATAATCTCCGCTCACTACCATTGGTCTGTATCCATCCTAGATGGTAGATCAGCACTTAAAGATGATGAGCTCCAGACACAGATCCTCAGTGAATCTGCACGCACAGGAATCTGCAGAATAGACAAAAAAGCAAACGAACCTGTCCAAGGATATCATGTTGATCGACACAAGACTAAAATGTAGAAAAAGAACATCAACAAGCAAAAAGCTTGTCAAGTCGTGAGAACAATAAAAAAGCTCAGAACTACACTCAAGGGTCTTGTCAATCTTAAACTGGGACCATAGTCACCAAGAAAACAATTGGATGGCATGAAGCCTTCAATGCCTACAAGGTCCCCTTGCTCAAAGGTAAGTTTAAGGTTTCTGAATGAACATCTGAATGATTCATAGGAGAACAGGGTTAACGTTTTGAAGTCAGATAAGTCTATCTGGGATTAGAATCTCCTCAGTCAAGGCAGCAAAGAGGCCCAAGAGAATGCATATTACTGTCCTGGAATGGTCTATCCAGTCTCCAGCCCTTAATACTATAAAAAGTCTGTGGAGGGAGAGCATCAAAACCTGAATTACTTGGAGATGATTTAAGTTGTATGCAAACCTGTTAATACAGAAAGACCCTCTAAACCACTTATTCCCTCATTCGGGGTACCGGGTCACGCCTATGCCAGTGCACATAGGGCTAAAGACAGGGATACACCCTGGACAGATCATCAGTCCATCACATGACCATGTTTTTTTCTGGATGTTTCTTTTTCTTATTATGTGTTTCTCTGAATACCATAAAAAAGTATAGACTTATTTCTTTTTTATACAAAATCAGCAAGGGATCAAATTATCTTTTGCTAGAGTAAGACATAATATAAAGATATAAAAATAAATACTTCACCTTTTGTGACCTCTATAGAAAAAGAATTAGAATCTTTTGAATTGCTTTTAATCATGATATTGTGTACAGCAAATATGTCAGTAACTTCAACAATATTTCTGTATCTATCTGTCCATTACCACTTTGGTAATTTTCTGGTGAGAACAAAACATTTATAATTCATATATGATGTGAATATAAATGCATTCCTTTACTATGTGCCATGCTTCTGTTTTGGCACCGATCCTTGCCTTCCAATTCCAGACCAGGGCTCTGTTGCTGGGCTTCACACGCCGTGGAGCTAAACGTCATTCTGTTACCTCTGTTTTTGTTTTTGATCCTTGTGTTTATTTATGGAATATTCTGAATTCTTGATTGCTATGCTTGTTCTCGGTTTTTATACTTTTTGTGTTTTTCACTGATTGCTGATTTTTTTGTGGCTATTTTGGACTATTCTTTATTCTCACGCTTCTCTGGATTATTCTCTGGACATAGTCGGTGCATGGGTTCTATTAATCACTTTGGCTCAGCATCTCACCTGCATGACAGAATGATCCGACCACAGATAAACCCAGTAGACTGCTGTCAGCCCCGAACTGCAGTGGAGAGCCAGGGTGCCTCACTTGGTTCCCACCAAGAGTGTATACAACAGGTTTATCTCAGACTAAATTTCCAAGCTCACTTAATGTTCATCAGAGCTTTGATTGGTCATTTGGTGGGCTCTTACCCACTGGACTTTGCTGTGATTTTGGTCCAATAGCGAGGCCAGATAGGACCCTGGCAATTCCCACCACACCTGATGCGGCTTCAGCCATTCCCTTCTCATCTGAGGAGGTCTAGCTGTTCCTGTCTTGTATGAGGAAGCCCCAGTCATTTCTGTAGAGACCCTCTCATTCCTGGAGAGGCCCCAGCCATTCTTGTATCGTCTGAGGAGGTCTCAGCTGTTCCTGTCTGGTCTGAGTAGGTTCCAGCCATTCTTGTCTTATCTGTGGAGGCTCCAGCCATTCCTGTCTTGTCTGCGGAGGGCCCAGCAAGTCCTGTCTCATCTGTGGAGGCCCCAGCCATTCCTGTCTTGTCATCTTGTCTGTGGAGGACTTGGGTCTGGAACTGCCATACACCTGGTCCTCCCTCTGACCTGCTTTCATCCATGTTTCTTTTGTCCATTTTGTTGGGTCTGGCTGACTTTTTTTTATCTGACTTTTCATTCCGGTTTCTCACAGTATATCAGGTCTTTCAACGTGGAATGATAATTTCTTATTGATTCTATTGCTGATGCTAGAATCTGTGTTTCTGCTTAAACAGTCACTTTTTCAAAGGTCTCGAAATTTCACCTTCTGTGCAAAAATCACTGCTTTCAATAATAAAGTATGTTTCTCTGTAAGCATAGACATTTCAGATCTTCAAATCTTTTCATTCTCACAGGTTTTTTGACTAATGAAAAAATTATATGTAAATTTATGCAAATTGTTGAAGGTTTGTAGTTTAGATGTTAAATTAATCATTGTGACCAACATATGTATCTATGTTGGAAATTATCAAAACAGGTTTAAGATCACAGTGTAATGTAAAATGTCTAAAAAAGATATCAATTTATTGGTTTGTGAAGGATATTTTAACACATGACAAAATGACAAAAGAAGCGTCCAAAAATATGTACATTAGGTTGATTGTGTGAGTTATTGTTTGTCTATGTGTGCTCTGTGATGGACTGGCAAACTGTCCAGGGTGTACACCTGCCTCTCACATGCACTGGAATAGGCTCCAGTGGACTCCTGTGACCCCGAATTAGAGGATGAATGAATAAATGAATGAAAAACTAATTGGTCAATAATAAGTTAATCTCAATACTTATATGCCCTTTGTTGGCAATTACAGAGGTCAAAAGTTTTCTGTAGGTCTTCACAAGGTTGCTGGTATTTTCTTTCACACACTGTTGCTGGTATTTTAGCACGTTCCTATATGCAGATCTCCTCTAGAGTAGTGATGTTTTGGGGCTGTCAATGGGTAATACAGATTTTCAAGTCCCTCCAAAGACTTCCTATGGAGTTGAGATCTGGAGACTAGCTAGACCACTCCAGGACCTTGAAATGTCTCTTAAGAAGCCACTCCTTCATTTCCTGGGAAGTGTATTTGGAATCATTGTCATGCTGAAAGACCCAGCCATGCTTCTTCTTCAACGCACTTGCTGATGGAAGGAGGTTTTCACTCAAAATCTGAAGATACATGGCCCCATTCATTCTTTCTTTTACATGAATCAGTCGCCTTGCTCCTTTGAAAGGCGTATTGGTGGTGACAGAGCAAAGCATTATGTTTTTTAAAATATTTTTTTTTTTATAAATTTTATACACCTAAATGAAAATATGCATAATATGAGATCCAAATTACAAATACAGATTTAAGTATTCTATTCTATTCTATTCTATTCTATTCTATTCTATTCTATTCTATTCTATTCTATTCTATTCTATGTGTGTATAAAAAGACATATTAAACCCCAGTACACTAGACCTTCTCATCAACTGCAACTAGACCTTTGCAAACATGCCCAAGATTCACCCTGAGACTAAAGTGTTGATTATCAAAAGGCTGAAGACCAGATCCACTGCTGATGTGGCAGACACCTTCAATGTGTCTCACTATCAAGTACAGAGAATAAAAAAAAAAACTGGAGACATTTTTGACAAGACCAGGTCAGGCAGTTTGTTGGCTTGAAAATCCAAGGACAGCCCATTTCAATGCAGCTCCACGAGACCATAGTTTGTCAAATTCTTTCTCAAAATGGATTCCATGGTCGAATAAGTGTCCAGAATCCAACACTAAACAAAAGACAACTGAAAAATTAAGGCCCCAGCCTGCTAACAGGATGGATTTTTAGGTTAAATCTTTTGTTGAATTACTCCACAGTCACCGCAAATATTGCAGGAGACCTAGTGGAGCCTGCATGGATCTGAGATTCACCCAGAAAACAGTAGAAGAGAAATCATGGTCTGTGGGTACATCCAGTATAGGGTTATGCAAGAGATCTGCAGGGTGGAGAAGAAATCTTTGCAACCTCTTATATTCCCAACCATGCGATGCTGCCCCATCGTATACCTCCATCTCAACAAGTTCATCAAGGTCGAAGAAGATCAAGATGCTACAGGATTGGCCAGCCCACTCACCAGACATCATTGAGATTATGTGAGGTAAGATGAAAGATGAAGCATGGAAGACGAAACTAAAGAATGTTAAACTCTGGGATCCAAGCAAGACTGCTTTCTTTGCTATTCCTGATGACTTCATCAATAAATTGTATGAATCCTTTCCAAACCGCATGGATGCAGTCCTTTAAGCTCATGGAAGTCATACAAGATATTAAATTTGGATCTCACAGCACCACAACTTAATTTCCTTACATTCTTTTGTATTTGCATTAAATTTGTTAAATTTCTGTATAGATGACAAAACTTTTGTCTTGACCTTTCTGTCTTGATTAAATGATAAATCTTTTCTGAGTGAAACTAATTTATTTCAGTGCATTAAACATCATTTGTGTAAGGCGGTGAACTGGGCTCCGCCCCTCGTGCAGCATCAGTAGACGAGGCGCCGCCCCCCACGCTGTGGCTGTCACAACATTACGGACATGTTTGGCGTCATCGTCCTGGCAACTAGGTTACCAGGGCGATGACGTAATATTTAAGGTCACGCGCTAGTAGCGCAGGTGTGGGTTATTGGCAATGTACGGCGTGTTTTTGGATGTTTGTGCTTTGGCTTTCTTGGACTTTGGAACTTTGAGACTTTGGATTATTTGATGTGTATATATTCTCGTTTTGTATTTTGTATCTCCTTGTGTTCTCGTCGTTTTGTATTGTTTACGTGTTCACTTCCGTATCACTGTATATATTCCTGCACTCTCACTATTATTAATAAATGCACGTTCAACCTTCACTGCAACATGGATCCGGCTCTCTTCTCTGTGCTTGCGTCCTTACAATTTGGAGGGTTTTAGCTTTTCATATTAGCTATTTCTAACACCAATTAGTTAATTAAAATTCAGGACAATAGAAGGTTTTATATAAAATAGATAAGCGACAAAACTTTTGTCAGGGACTGTACATATTATTAAGTCAAAGGTTTAAATAATGGTTTAAAAAGCCATGAAATGGCTTTTAATTAACATATATCTTGAAAACCATTTAAGTCAAGGTCAAATAATCTTATTTACATTGATTTACAGTTTTTGCAACATGCCATGCCTAAACTGGCTCAAACTGCTGTAGAGGAATTGTGTAGATTTATAAGCAAATTTTTAGAGCATCTAATGTGTTTTGATGTCTAATATGTTCATACCTGCACACAAAACCTTTTTTTAAGGTTTGTAATGGTGTGGAATGTATCTGTGTATGGTACTTTGCATTTTGTTGTGCCATGACACTGGCGATGTCAGGTTGTGCAATCTGGAAAATGCATTTATGCCATTAGATTTCTTTTTGAAGTGCTTCTCAGTTCCGATGTCCTTGCTCAGCCTTTTTATATAGTGGCTAGTTTTTATACTTTTCTATTTAAAATGTCTGCCTCTATTCAAGCAATAATTTTCAGATCTTTAATTTAATTTGCAAAGATTTTGATATGTTACATGTTTACCAATGCTATAAACAGTGCTATGCCATATTAACTGATACTTTACAGAAATGTTTCAACAATGTATTGTTTGTCGTCAAGACCTTACTAAGCATGTTTTCATGTTCACTAGATTACAGTGTTTTGACCCTTTGCCTGTTATCCCGTTTATGATTCTTGCTTCACATATTGGATTTGTTTGCCTGGATTTTTTAGATTCTGTGTTTTGTTCATTGTTATTGCCTGTTTCATGACTTTGTTCTTGCTGTTTTATGGACTAAATAAAGTTAGTTTCTGCAACATGGATCTGGATGTTACTCGTACCTTACTGCCCCAGAGTTTGTCATCCATGCTTTTATGGATCTTGCTTTGGAATCCTGTTGGAAGAGGATGGGGCCAGTTTAGAGCATGGAATTCAGAGTTCCTTTCACTAAAACCAAGTGGCCAAGCTCAGCTCCTGAAAACAACCTTACACCAAACTTTACACTTGGCACAATGCAGTCAGACAAGAACCGTTCTCATGGCAACCGCCAAATAGCTTCATCCACCAGATTGCCAGATGGAGAAGCTATTGAGTACAGCATGCTTTACAGCACTGTATCTGATGCTTTGTATTGCATCTGGTGATGTATGGCTTGGAAGCAGTTGCTCGGCCATTGAAGCCCATTCCATGAAGCTCTGTGCACTGTTCATCCGAAGCTAATCTGAAGGCTGCATAAAGTATGGAGGCCGGTAGCGATCGACAAATATTCGCGCTATGCGATTTGCACTATTTGCCTCACTCCGTCAGTTTACGTTGCCTACCACTTAGTGGCTGAATTGCTGTCGTTCGCAAACACTTCCACGGTCTTATAATACACCTGTAAGTCTATTGAATATTTAGAAGTGAGGAAATTTCTAGTTCCGATTATTTGAATGGATCAGCTAAACTGGCAATTATTGTATGGCTCTAAGTTGACACCAAGTGCAACCATTGTTTTGTCAATAAATGTTTTGTGGCTGATGCAAATGCATGTATCTGATTCATGACTGATTTATTTCCACATATGAATGAGGCATGAATCTGATCTGAAAATATTGAATACCATGTGTTTTTTTGGGTAATATCTTATCTGAGCCTCACCGAAAGAAAGAATGGATTCGGATCACTTGTTGCACATTATAAATGTAGATTGAGATGTGCAAAATAAGTATTTTTTTATCTTTACTTAATTTGTCTCACTCGAGTTGTCGTATTGTATGAGGAAGTCAGGTGTAGCAGAGAAGTATGTGAGGGTGGTGCAGGACAGCAGTGAGGTGTGCGGTAGGAATGTCGGACTGGTTCAAGGTGAAGGTGAGATCGCATCAAGGATCGTGTCTGAGCCCTTTTTTGTTTGCAGTGGTGATGGACAGGTTGACAGATTAGGTCAGACAGGAGTCTCCATGGACGATGATGTTTGCGGATGGTGTTGTGATCTGTGGCGAGAGTAGGGAGCAGGTTGAGAAGAATTTGGAAACGTGGAGGTATGCGCTGGAGAGAAGGGGAATAAAAGTCAGCAGGAGTAAGATTGAGTACATGTGTGTGAATGAGAGGAAAGGCAATGGAGTGGTGAGGTTGCAGGGAGAAGTGGTAGTGAAGGTGGAAGAGTTTAAGTACCTGGGCAAAGTAATGGACAATGCGTCAACAGTGCAAAGTAATGGACAGTGCGTTAGAGAAGTGAAGAAAAGAGTTCAGGCAGGGTGAAGCGGGTGGAGAATAGTGGCAGGAGAGATTTGTGATAGACGAGTTTCGGCAAGAGTGAAAGGGAAAGTTTATAGAACTGTAATGAGACCAGCAATGTTGTACGGTTGTACAGTTGTACGGTTGTACAGTTGTAAGGATGTACGGTTGTACATTGGCGTTGTCAAAAAGACAGGAGGCGGAGCTGAAGGTAGCAGAGTTGAAGATGTTGAGATTTTCATTGGGCAATGAAAAGGCTTGGTTGAGATGGTTTGGATATGTGCAGAGGAGGAACATGCAGTATATTGGTAGAAGATTGGCTGAGGATGGAGGCGCCGGGCAGGAAGAAAAGAGGAAGACCAAAGAGGAGGTTTATGGATGTGGTGAAGGAAGATATGCAGGTAGTTGGGGTGAAAGAGGCAGATGTAGAGGACATGGTAGTGTGGAGAAAAGTGATCCGTTGTGACGACCCCTAACGGGATCAGCCGAAAGGAGAAGAAGAGGATTCTCTGCTTCCAATATGCTGTGTATGATATTTGATGATAACCATCTATGATAGTCATCTTTGTGCATAACTTCATACTACCTAATAGATATATCATTACCTCTATTTACAAAATGGCCCAAAGTTGATTTGACATGTTTCTCTCCCAGGCGACTGAATTAGACATGTCAAAATTACAGGGTCCCTTGATATAGTGCTATTTCATGCTTAGTTGCTGTTTGTTTAATAGCCTGCTGTTTGCCTAATTAATTTATTTCTACTTATTATCAATCCCTGGTGGAGATTCATTTGTTCGCTTACAAGTATAAAATTTCTGGTTTCACCCTTCTTTTCCTGCCACTAACCATATCCTTCTTCTTCTAATAAACTTGTCTTGTGGCATTTGAGCCATGTCTGAAAAGTGCACATTGATTCATTTACAATGAATGAAGAAGTGTATGACATAAATCCCTATAAATTATCAAAGAGTTGCACAGCATTTGGCTCTGGTTATTCGGCAAGGCTAACTGAGTTGTTTAGGGAGTTTTAGAGTTAAAAAAGCATAAAGGCAGGAATTCTGGTAGAAAATTTAATCCACCTTTTTATTAATTGCATCCATTACATTTTTTTAAAGTTACTAAAAATTGCCTTTTCTGTTCATTCATCTTTTTACCCGCTTATTTGGAATCACAGGTGTCTGCTGCGCCTATCCAAGCACACATAGGGCAAGAGGCAGGGGGTACACCCTGTCTCTCTGCATGACCTAATCGGCATGTTTTTGTACTGTAGGGGGAAACTGGAACACCCGGAGGAAACCCACGGAAGCGTGTGGAGAACATGCAAACTCTGCACAGAAAGATCCCCGTCCCGGGATTCGAACCCGGATCCTTCTTGTTGTGAGGCAACTGTGCTATCCACTACGCCACCGCACCGTCCCTTCTGTATTTTTTATTTTTATTAATTGTAAAATTAATTGAACATTATCAAATTCAGAAAAGAGTGTCCTAAGCAATTTCATGCATGAACTCCCAACAGTCCAAAATGCATACTGTGTAACCTTTATTTTCTGTATCTTTCTCAAGACAAAGAAGCTTTAGTTATGCAGTTCTTAAATAAACTGTATGTCACATTTTAATGTTTGTAAAGTTTGTAAAAATAATTTGACTCGAATTAAAATAAACGTTAATTAATACAATTAATAAAAATCATTACAAATTAATAAAAATCAAAATTCACAAACTATTTATTTATGACATTTAATTACACTTTTGTGCTGTTATGGCATAATGGGTAGTACAGTTGCCCCAAAGCAAAAGTCTTTCTGTGTAGAGTTGTTGTTTTCCCTGTGCTTGGGTTGGTTTTCTCTGGGTGCTCCGGTTTCCACCTACAGTCCAAAAAACATTAGTTTGTTTGGCAACATATCTAAATTGACCATAGGAGTGAGTGTATATGTGGTTGTTTGTCTATGTGTAATGGACTGGAGTGGAATGGAATTTGCGTTTCGCCTTTTGTGAGATGGGATAGGCTTTGATGTTACTAGAAATTATACCTAAAAAACTATTTTGTATAAGGCCACATTGAAAATTTTTGTTGGCGCAGGCAGAAGATCAGGCTTGACACCAACAAGCTACAAAAGCTGGGCTCCTGAGCAAAGCCCTTGTAGATGAGAGCATCTTCCAAATGTCATACATGTACTGTGTGTATTCTGGTTTTATCTTAAATTAATGGCAGTCTTCATCTCACATATGTTGTGGCCAGGTAGCAGAATCTTCATTTTAGGTAGATATTATTGAGGATTTGGAGGTGACAAATCTGAAGGTCATCTGTGGGAGCAGCACTGACTGCGTATGACTGTGTGACTATTGGTGGAATTGGTGAAAAAAATGAAGACACCTTTGGAAGTTTGACCATTTACATTTGTCTCCTCTTTTTTCCTCTCCTTTTATTCTGCTCCACTGGGTTAGCCGAATTTTATTATACACTTAATCTTCTGCTTGAAAAAGTTAATATTGTCTCTGCTCTGTCTGTCTGTCCGGTCGTAACTTTCTAACTCTAACTTCTAAGATGCCGGTGTAGATGCATAACTGATTTACCGTTATGCAAGGCAGTGGCATAGTGGATAGCACAGTCGCCTCACAACACAAAGGTCCCGGCTTCAAATCCTTGGCTGGGAGCTTTCTGTGCAGAGTTTGCATGTTCTCCCCACGCTTGCATAGGTTTCCTCCGGGTGCTCTGGTTTCCTTCCACAGTTCAAAAACATGTAGATTAGGTGGATTGGTGATTGTAAATTGTCCATAGGAGTGAATGTGTGTGTGAATGGTTGTTTGTCTATGTTTTGCCCTGAGATGGACTGGCGACCCATCCAGAGTGTACCCCCGCCTCTCGCCCTATGGGTCACGGGGGTCTCGTGAATAAGCAAGAAAGAAGATGAATGAATAATAATTTTTAACATTTTAATGATTATATCCTGACCATACAAAAATGTAATAGAAAGCAATGTAATTTATGCTTTATTGAAACATTTGTAGTTGTGGTCCGTCCTGTTGCATATTGGTTTGCTCTCTGTCTTCATGTACAGTATTGTGCAAATAGAAGCTGAAAATGCAGTATTGTGATTATTTTTAAAAATACTTTACTGTATAGAGCAACGTTTTTTTACTGAACTTTTTTGTTTGTATGTTCGCCAAGGTTTTCTGTGTGTTAAACCTTTAAAATCAAACTAACATAGTTTGTATTTAAAAAATGGCAACCCGGTGGCTTAGTGCTCACATATTAATAGATTGCACATTTTCCTTGCACATCTTAGGATTTCTTTATGAAACCCTTTTCCTCTTTGAATCCAGATCTGCAGTGAGTAGGTGGGATTGTAACCTATGTTGGGTTGGCATTGAGCAAAACATATGCTATATAATTGATACAGAAAAAAGGTGGATATTGTTAGCATTCATAAATGAGTGAATTTTTATAGTGTCAGTGCCCCTTCATTAAATCGATAACAGCACATAACTTGAACAATAAATATCATTATGTTTTCTTTAATGTTTTTCATTCACATGTGACCTGTTATTTTAAGGTGATTTAGACTAAGGGAATTGATGGAGTAAGTCTGATGAATTCAATCCTCTATCTATCTATCTATCTATCTATCTATCTATCTATCTATCTATCTATCTATCTATCTATCTATCTATCTA
>JAOTRA010087798.1:0-12202 GCA_026260255.1 Pseudolaguvia tuberculata | reverse complement strand
GTATAAGAGTGGAAGAAGTTGCACACAGGTGGACTATATTTTGTGCAGGAGAGGTAACCTGAAAGAGATTGGAGACTTTAAGGGGATAGTGTAGCTAAACAGCATCGGATGGTTGTCTGTAGGATGGCTTTGGAGTTTAGAAAAAAGAGGAAGAGAGAGAGGACAGTAAAGAGAATAAGATGGTGGAAGCTGAAGGAAGACTGTAGTGTGAGATTCAGGGAAGAGGTCAGTTAGGGGCTTGGTTGTGGTGAAGAGTTGTTGAACGATTGGGAAACGACTGCAGAAGTGATAAGGGAGACAGCAGGGAACGTAATTGGTGTGACAGAGACGAAGACAGAGACGTGGTGGTGGAATGAGGAAGTGCAGGAAAGTATAAGAAGAAAGAGGTTGGCGAAATAGGATTTGGATCTGCAGAGAGATGAGAAAAGTAGGCAGGAGTATAAGGAGATGAGGCAGCAGGTGAAGAGGGAGGTGGCAAAATCTAAGGAAAAGGCATATGAGGAGCTGTATGAGAAGTTGGACACTAAGGAGGGAGAAAAGGATTTGTACCGTTTGGCCAGGCAGAGAGACAGAGATGGAAAGGATGTACTGCAAGTTAGAGCAATAAAGGATACAGATGGAAATGTTTTGGCTAGTGAGGAGCAGGTGTTGAGAAGGTGAGGAGAGTGTGTTGAGAATGTGGAGAGAGTAGTTTGAGCAGCTAATGAATGAGGAGAATGAGAGAGAGAGAAGGTTGGATGATGTGGAGACGGTGAAGCAGGAAGTGGATAGGAAGTGAGAGCAGCTGTTAAGAGGATGAAGAGTGGAAAGGCTGTTCGACCAGATGACATTCCAGTATAAGCGTGGAGATGTTTAGGAGAGCTGGCAGTGGAGTTTCTGACTGAATTGTTTAACAGGATTCTGGAAGGTGAGGGGATGCCTGAGGAATGGAGGAGTGTTCTGTTACCGATTTTAATAAGGGAGATGTGCAAGTGTGCAGTAACTACAGGGGAATCAAATTGATGAGTCACACCATGAAGTTATGGGAAAGAGTAGTGGAAGCCAGGCTGAGGGAAGAGGTGCCCATCTGTGAACAACAGTATGGTTTCATGCCAAGGAAGAGTACCACAGATGCCATCTTTGCTTTGAGGATGTTGTTGAAGTATTGAGAAGGCCAGAAGGAGTTGCATTGTCTGTCTGTCGATCTGGAGAAAGCATATGACAGAGTTCCTAGAGAGGATTGTTGTGGTATTGTATGAGGAAGGCAGGTGTAGCAGAGAAGTATGTGAGGGTGGTGCAAGACATGTATGAGGACAGTGTGACAGCAGTGAGGTGTGCGTCAGGAATGTCGGGCTTGGTCAAGGTGAAGGTGGGATTGCATCAAGGATCGGATCTGAGCCCTTTTTTGTTTGCAGTGGTGATGGATAGGTTGATGGATGAGGTCAGACAGGAGTCTCCATGGACGATGATGTTTGCGGATAATATTGTGATTTGTGGTGAGGATAGGGAGCAGGTTGAGAAGATTTTAGAAAGGTGGAGGTATGCGCTGGAGAGAAGGGGAATGAAAGTCAGCAGGAGTAAGACTGAGTACATGTGTGTGAATGAGTGGGTAGTCAACGGAGTGGTGAGTTTTCAGGAGAAGTGGTAGTGAAGGTTTAAGTACCTGGGGTCAACAGTGCAAAGTAATGGAGAGTGCGTTAGAGAAGTGAAAAAAAGAGTTCAGGCAGGGTGGAGCGGGTAAAGAGTGGCAGGAGTGATTTGTGATAAACGAGTTTCGGCAAGAGTGAAAGGGAAAGTTTATAGGACTGTAATGAGGCCAGCGATGTTTAGAGACAGTGGCGTTGTCTGGAGGTGGCAGAGTTGAAGATGCTGAGATTTTCATTGGGGGTGACAAGGATTAGAAATGGGTTTATTAGAAGGACGGCGCATGTAGGATGTTTTGGAGGCTAGGTTGAGATGGTTTGGACATGTGCAGTGGAGGGACATGCAGTATATTAGTAGGAGAATGCTGAGGATGGAGGTGCCGGTCAGGAAGAAAAGAAGAAGAGTAAAGAGTAGGTTTATGGATGTGGTGAAGGAAGAAATGCAGGTAGTTGGTATTAAAGAGGCAGATGTGGAGAAAAGCGATCCGCTGTGGCGACCTCTAACGGGAGCAGCTGATAGGAGAAAAAGTAGACAGGAAATTGCACAGTAAACTAACTGATCTTAAACAAGAGAGAAAAAAAAAATCTACTTGTGATTCTTGAACTAATGTGTGTATTCTGATCTTTGCATATGATTCATAACAGAAACTACATCACCTGGAGGTTCCTGGCTTAACCTCAGCATTTGATAGTCACTCTGAGGAAAATGTTTTCCGTTTACAAGAACTGCAAACGTTCCCCCAGCTGCTGCAAAGCCTTCACAATATAGAGGTAACACTACAACAACACTTACATGTATGTAATGCACTCTTTTAACCATTCCTACAGTTCAAAGGACTGGTCAGACATGTGTGAGAATCCTGGATGTTCACCAACATTTCATCACGGCATCAGATAATTTCTTCCTTGTTGATAGGATTGTAGTGAAACCTGCAATTTTGTGTGGTTTAGAGACAGTGGCGTTGTCAAAAAGACAGGAGGGGGAGTTGAAGATGTTGAGATTTTCATTGGGAGGATGGACAAGATTAGAAATGAGTTTATTAGAGGGACTGCGTATGTAGGATGTTTTGGAGACAAGGTCAGTGAGGCTAGGTAGAGACGGTTTGGACATGTGCAGAGGAGGGATATGCAGTTTATTGGTAGAAGAATGCTGAGGATGGAGGTGCCGGGCAGGAGGAAAAGAGGAAGACCAAAGAGAAGGTTTGTGGATGTGGTGAAGGAAGATATGCAGGTAGTTTGTGTGAAAGAGCAGCCCAAATGAGTAGAAGAAGATCAGATTATTTCTTTAATTTCATTTAATTACCCTGTTGTTATTTCTTTCAATTTTGTTCTGCTCAAAATCCTGCACAAAGACATATAAACCTTTTTCACATCTTTCTTGCAAGCAGAACAAATTATTTATAACAAAAGTGTAAATGATATGATGTAGAATTGACTATTTGCATCATCAGCTGAAAGAACTTTCCTTAAGTTATGTAGTCCATCAGCTTTCAGTCAGGGCTGAATTTCACCCAGAAGTATCTTTGTTTGTCTCTGGTTTTTAGATCTTCCTCTGCTTCTGCTTTGGCTGCTCCCATTAGGCGTCGCCACAGTGACTCGCTGTTCTCTACACTACCCTGTTATCTACATTTGCCTCTTTCACCCCAACTACCTGCATGTCTTCCCTCACCACATCCATAAACCTCCTCCTTGGTCTTCCTCTTTTCCTCCTGTCCGTCACCTCCATCCTCAGCATTCTTCTACCAATATTCTACCAATGTGTCCCTCCTCTGCACATGTCCAAACCATCTCAAACTAGCCTCCCTCTCCTTATCTCCAAAACATCCTACATGTGCCATCCTTCTAATAAACTAATTTCTAATCCTGTCCATCCTCATCACTCCCAATGAAAATCTTTAATTCTCTAGCTCCTCCTTCTGTCTTTTTTACAACGCTACTGTCTCTAAACCGCACAACATTGCAGGTCTCACTACATTCCTATAGTCTTGTTTTTAGATCTATTGATAGTGAAAATGTGGTGATCTGTGTCAGATATATCAGATATGATATTAGGATCATTATGACATATGATTGCACTTGTGTATCATCCTCAACGCAATGTTTATCGTTTCAGCTGCCAGCTCAAATGGGTTCTTTGCTCGGATCATCTTTAGCGCTGCACTACCTGGACTGTGTACACGATGAGTCTGCATTCTTGCGTCTCAACTTCTGGCTAGGACATTCTCTTCACGAGGGTAAAGATGCTACTGCCTTTGCTTTCTTGTCTGATTCACCCTGCAATGATCTTTGTCCATTAATAAGCTTGTGTCCCTGGAATAGAGTTTCTGCTATGTTCTGAAGATGGAGGCCCAGATAGTATTTCTGAAGCATCTTCATTCCTGGGTACCATCCTCTCCTCACAGAAGTTTCTTCAGGTGAATATGCAAGATGGATATTGCTGCTTAAGGCATGTTCTAATGTTTTTAACTAGATAAACATTTTTTGTGTTGCATAAGCAAGTTTCCATCAACTATTGTTAGAAGACATATTTTTGTAAATACTGTATTTTCTGGACTTTTTCATATTATAAGGCTCTGTATCATTTATTCATCTTCTTTACCCGCTTATTCCCTAATTCGGGGTGACTGGTCTGCTGGAGCCTATCCCTGCGCACGTACAAGGGGTATACCCTGAAAAGGTTGGCAGTCTATCACAGAGCACACATAGACAAAGAACCACACACACACACACACACACACATTCACTATGTTTTTGGACTGTGAGAAGAAACCGGAGTACCCAGAGGAAACCTATGCAAGCATGCAACTACACAAGACACACTGGATTATATGGAGCATTATGCAGTGGTGTAGAGGTTTTTTTATTTTTATTTTATTTTTTTATATAAATATATAAGAAGTGCGCCGTTTCCCAGAAGAAACATCACTTGAGAACCAGGATTGATCTTGGAGTTGAGTGAGAGAGATAACCCCGGACTCTGAAGGGTGTCCGCAAAGCGTGATCGAGCGTCAGCAGCGTTTATTTCTGTGGAGCGCGGAGCTCTGCGGTCATAAAAGTTGTACTAAAACCATTTTTTAAAAAATATTCATTTTTTATAGCAACGTTTTGAGCCCCTTGTACCATATTTAAATCGGTTTGAGGTCAGTAAGCACAACCAGAACATGTTAAATGTACCCAATGTAATAGTAAGTCATACGTGCTGTTTGCTGCTCAATTATAATTTTTCATTGATCTTGTTTTAATGTGTCTATAATTTACCTACAATTTGAGATTAAAATGTTATAATTTTAGATACAATCACAGACACAGAAAACTGACAGGTCATATTTGCCACCTTTTTCTTTCTTTTACTTCTTATGCCTCTGAGAGAATATTTAACAATGAATAAATAAAATTGTTCTATTTTGTTTTTCAGGAAAGTTTCTTCAGCACAGAGAGTTTCTTGTATAAAATCCTGAGTGTGTGGGACGGCTCACTGCTGCGCTCCCAGATTTTAGACCTTCTCAGTCACGTCCCCATGATGACCAGCAACTGTGAGTAGAACCTTTCCAAGTTTGTGCCCCAAAACGTTTCATTTTATCATTTATGAACATCATTAAGGAAAAGTTCCTGGTAACTCTTGACTGATTCCTTAAATGGAACAGTTTTCTGTGATTAGTAGGTGGACATTTTTTCTTCCTTATCCACAGATCTCAGAATGCTCGTGTTTGATCCAATAATCCAGCTGTACTACACTGCTAATGTGTTCTTTAAGGTAAGCAAGGGATTCTTTTTAATATTGTAAGAATTTCAGTTATGGTGTTTTTTTTTTTAATTTTATTTATTTATTATTATTTTTTAATTCATTCATTCATTCATTCATTCATACATTCATACATTCATACATCTTACATACAGCTTATTCCCTGATTTGTGGTTACGGAGGTTTTTGCTGGAGCCTATCCCAGTGCACAGAAGGCTAGAGGCAGGGGTACACCCTGGACAGGTTGCCAGTCTATCGCATTTCACACATAGATGAACAATCACACATACACACACATTCACTCCGGTGTACCCAGAGGAAACACATTCACTCCTATGGCCAAATTAGCATCATCAGTCAACCTAATGTAGATGTTTTTGGACTGTGGTAGGAAACCGGAGTAAAACGCACGCAAGCGTGAGGAGAACATGCAAACTCTACACATAATCACGCTCAACCCGTGAATCAAACCTGGAGCTGCCTTGTTGTGAGGCAACTGTGCATCTTGTTTGGTTATGTATACTGTGATGTGTTGTGTAGATCCTGTGATTTATGTATAGAATAAGTTTAGTTTTCCTTTTTTTTTTTGTCTGAAGTTTGAGCCTTTTTAAATTGGTCTGTATGCATTAATTTTCTGTTGTGACAAAAAAAGGATATTTTTTTGCCTCCTCCACACACAGTGTAGCGTTATTGAGTGTTTGAACAATCTGCTACTGAACTGGCTGACCCAGCATTCTGTGAACCCTCTTGAAGAGTGTTCAGAACTCAGTGCCAGCGTTACATTGTGAGTAAGCTGAACAAGACCTTCTCTCAGACTTTTATTGAATATTGACATCGGATCTTTATTCCTACCTCACTCTCCAATTCATGTTCATGGGATGTTTTAGAATAGGGGGAAAATCTTCAGATCCAGTCTGACACTGGACCTGTTTTGCTGATGTTCAATTGATATACAGAGAGAAGTTAACAAATGCTTTACCTTTTGAAGCTATCCAGAAGTAGAGAGATGTGTGTATATTTACCTACCTGCTCCTATGTTTGTCTTGGATGTTCTGATAAAAAATGCTTTCATCGCTCTAGTAATCTTCATGTTTTTGTACAGAACTATGACTCGCTCCAGTTTAATCGACGCAGTGACTGCGCTTGTGAGCTTTGTAGCACGCCTGGCTTCTGAGGGACTGCGACTAGAGAACTGCCACATCCTCCTCCTCAACCATACTCTCACTTTCTATGAGACGGTAAAGCTGTGTTTTTATGGTATATGCCGAAAAAATCATGTCCTCATTGTAATCTGTTAAGCTTGCAGATGGAACTTAAGGTTTGTATGTTCTTTGTTTCTTTGTAAAATGCAGATGTGTAGTTGTCTCATAGGGGTTTTTAAGACGCTGTTAATTGGGTGTTGTCTTTGCTCTTTTTTTTCTAGGTGTGTGATATGTTGGTAAAGTACAATCTGCCTTTAGTTATCATGCCCCCAGCCAGTGTTTTTTGCTCTGCTCTCCTTGCTGCAGACTCTCTCACGGTGGATCGATTAGGTTACATCATGTACAGGTAAAGTGGGTTTATCTTCGGAAGCAATCATTATATTATAGAATTCCGAGCTGGGATAGTGCCGAAACAGGAGATATGCTAATAAAAATACTTACAAACTGTTAATATATTTTTTTCTTAGATATCGAACAAATCTGGCCTTGGCAAAAAAACAGGATCAGCAAAGTGAGGTAATGGTATATGATCTCATTTCTTTACATTTTCATTTATTATGGCCAAATGACAATTTTAAGATTTATTTTTATTTTAACTTTTATGGTAAACTATTGATTTAAGTTTGGTTTTGATTGCAGAAATCATTTCACATAAGCAGAAGCACATATCAGGATTTTAATAAACAGCTTGTGTCTATGGTTAACTGTCTGTGGAACTCCAAATCATTCCTTCCTGGCACATCCAGTGAGGTTGAGGAGCATCTGCTTATCCAGACCAAAGTTGCCAAGTACAGGAGCCGCTTTGATCTGATTTATCATCCAGCCTTCTTCAAGTACGCCATTGAGTTCCACCAGAAGGTTGGTATCTGAGAATTCACAGGAAACATTAGCTGTTTATATTATGTTGCTGTTCATTCTATGAGGTGTGTGGCTGGCTGGCTGCATGGAGGCTTACAGTAATCATGTTTATTTATTTGAAGAATAGGTCAGCTGTATAAACATTTGTTGGTTTTATTTTAATATTAATGAGTATTTATTTATTCGAATACTTTTAGTAATTTATGGATTATTTTCTTTAGTGCTGGCCAGAGAGATGTGTGGACCTGACTGCAATAAAGGTACTGACTATTTTTGTGTGTGTGTGTGTATGTGTATAGATAAAATCTCTTTTATTTTCAGGTTGGGAGGTATTGGAGCTGGTACATAGAGTTTCTTTTCTGCCAGGGTTTTGATGGCCTAAATGACTTCATCCAGGTGAACACAGGACCAAGTAACTCCTCCAGCTCTGGTTAGGTGTGTGTGCGTGCGTCGGGAGCATCAGACTGGAAGCTGCATGAGGACTAGAATTGTTTGAAAGGTTGTGTACATGTGTGTTAAGTAGACACTGAAGGACATGTTCTAGAAGCACAATGGAACCGTGGACATTTATCGCTGGTATGTGTCTGACCGTCTGAAGAACTTTACACATTTTCTGCAGTCTAAGAATTAGTTTTTCTGTCTGTAATCTGTTATTTGTAATTGATTGCAGTGACTGTATGACCACTGAAAACTCGAATTTTATGAGTTTTATTAATTTCAGGAAAGTATCATGATTTTAAAGTAACTTTTTCTTTAACTGCTTCATTTTCTTCTTGATAAACTTTTCATTTTCATTAAGGGGATGCGAAGCTCAGTACTTAAGGTGTTTGACTTTATAACAAGACCTAACACCGTTAGCATTTTTTGGCCCCTGTGTGAGGCCCTTTAACTCCAAACAGCAGTGCAAGTCCATCTGGACCATGGAAGGTTGCGGAACATGGTAATGTAATAAATTCCTGAACTCAGTAAAAAGGCTGCTGTCAAACCGAGGTGAGAATCAAGCTGTTACGGGTGGTAGTAAATACAAGGGGGAACAATTAGAGGAGGTAATAGTTACTTTAACATTTCCTGCAGTTCAAGGACAAATAAAGTCCAACATTTTAAAAGAAAAGAGAAATTACTGTTTTTGTTTTTATAATCTGTAATTGCACCTCACTACACCAGTTTACACCAACAATATGACTACACCATGACCAGGCGTCGTTGCACTGGTAGACTCCGATGCCCAGGACCTGTAGACTCTGATGCCCAGGAGGTGTCGCACTGGTAGACTCAGGAGCCCTCAACCCGGTAGACTGATGCCCAGGAGCTGTCACACTGGTAGACTCCGATGCCCAGGAGCTGTCACACTGGTAGACTCCGATGCCCAGGACCTGTAGACTCTGATGCCCAGGAGGTGTCGCACTGGTAGACTCAGGTGCCCAGGAGCCCTCAACCCGGTAGACTGATGCCTAGGAGCTGTTGCACTGGTAGACTCTGATGCCCAGGAGCCATCGACCCAGTAGACTGATGCAAAGGAGCTGTTGCACTGGTAGACTCTGGTGCCCAGGTGCCGTTGACCCGTTAAGACTCAGATACCCAGGAGCTGTCGACCCGGTAGGTGATTTGTAATGACTTTAACTGACCCCAGATAACCGTGATCTGATGGTTAACGGTCATTAATTCCGCCGGTCTTTAATGGCCGCAGGTTGGGTTGATTTTTATTCTGGGTTTTATCAGGGATATGACAGTATTTACTAAACGGTGTAAAGGTCCAGTTATTTTGCTCTGTGCTATTCGGAGTGTTTTGGGTTTTTGGAGCTGTTGGCTGTTGAATCCCCGCCGGTTCAGTGGATCATCATGCAGTCGGAGAATCCCGGAGGAAAAGCCGCTGTCGAAACGGTGTCCTAACCTCCAATGTTCAGTGTATCGGTGTTTCTGTCTGACACACACTTTTCGCCAGGGTTTGTGTGTGTTTTCACGGTGCTGTTAACGGTGAGGTTTTATCCGTCATTTATATTTGACTGCATGAAATCGCGCGGTTTGCGGATCGGAGTGTAAACACGGCGCCCAGTGGATCGGTACCACCAGGACACCAGCGAGCTTTATTCGGATTTTAGCCTTCAGTATTTTTTGTTTTACACAAAAAATACTGGTGGCTGTTTATTTATTTTGATAAAAAGCGGTGGGATGTTAAATGTTATTGTCGTTTCGCGCGTTAGCAAAATGTTCACAGCAACAAGCAGTGAATTAAACACCGATTTTACATATTTATACCCCAAATTCCAGGTCCAATCTGGTGGTTACCGAAATACACCCAGGACTGGTGGGCTACTGTAGCGGATTCGGAACCAAATTAGCTGAATCCGCGCTGATTATTATTATTATATGGACGTTTATTAATAATTCTTCATGATTCGATTGTTTAAGTTTCGTAATTATTACTCGATTTTACAATAAAATCCTAACAATTGTTAGGAAGATATTTTGGTAAATAATACCGCACACGTGGACTCGGATTCAGAATTTGCTCGTGTGATTTTACAGTCTAACAAAATACTAAGTCCGACCTCTTTTTTTATTTATTTATTTATTTTTTTTAATTTTTTTATTAATATTCAGGTTCAGGGTGTCGGACAGGCCTGTCATTATTAGATCATCTTTCCTACATTCATTATTCCAAGCATTATATGCCTCGAGGGCAAAAACATGGGGCCATGAGGGCAGTGTGGCCCTGCTGCTTTTGTGAAATGCAGGACATATAGAACCCTGAGCTCTAGAACTCTTAAAGCAAAAGTGTCCAATGTCACTCTTAGAGGGTAGCGGTGTCTAATCTCACTTCTGGACAGTTGGGGGTGTCTAATCTCACTTCTGTAGAGTCAAGTTGTCTAATTTTACTTTTGGTGTTTTCAGTCTCACTCCCAGAGGTTTGTTCAGGACTGAGGTTGGGCGCCCTGACCTTCAAAGACTGTTGACGTGTGTGTACCCCATGCTTTTAAAAAATCACTTCATAGCTCCATAAGTTGACACATAAAAACGAACAATTCCGATAATTACAGTCGAATTGCAGTGAAATGCCAAAGTGTAAATTTAATCCCTTTTTTGTTACTGTCACCAACCAACTGAGGGCGCTGTTTCTGTGCTGAGTAAATGTAAAGTGGTTGAGGTTGTTGGGTTGTTGACTAATTCTTCTGGTAGATCTGGAAGATATTAATGATACTCACTGCCATCAAAGTTCTCACATTACAGTTCAGTTTAGTGCAGAGGACAAGCCCTGGATGAAGAAACCATACTTGTACTTCCCCAAACGATTCTCTATATCGGGGTTCCCAAATGTTTCTATTCCAGGACTTTAAGACAACTACAAGAAATCTCTATCATATCATTATATTTTCCTCATTATCATCTTCATCATCATCATCATCATCATCTTATATATTTATTAACACATGGCATTCATTTCAAGCAGCAAAATGATCCCATAGGTATGAATGTGTGTAAGTGGTTGTTTGGCTGTGTTGCCCTGCGATGGACTGGTGATCTGTCCAGCATGTATCTCTGCCTTTGTGTGCTGGGATAGGCTCTAGCAGGCACTTGTGATCCCGAATTAGGGAAAAGCGGGTAAGAAGATGAATAAGTGAATCAGTGTATCAGTGATTGACTGGCGACCTGTCCAGAGTAGGATCTCTGCCTTTCAGCCTTTGTGCACTGGGATAGGCTCCAACAGACCCCTGTGTGAACCCCAAATTAGGGAATAAGTGGGATAGAAGAATATCAGGCTATAATAGTGCCAGATTTGCTTCAAAAGCTAATAAATTGATTTAATTATTTTTAATTTCAAATCGAAAGCAGATGTTTTGTTTAAAAACACAACAGAGCCTTTTGTCTGGATATAGCTCTGTTGTGTTGGACCTTTGTAATGCATCTGGAAAAATGGAGAACTTTTCGAGTCCTAATTTTATTCTCTGTTGTTAAGATGGATGCCTGTGGAGGGCAGTTACTGGTAGGTATTGTCCACCATTGATCAGTGATGGTCAAAATGAATCTCCTAGACTGATCAACTAATCAAACACATTTTTGTAAGATAAGTTCCACCATGCTTTTATTAATCCATACTGGGAATGAGCTTGGAGTGGAAACTGGGTTGAAACAGTCTTTCATTTCTTACAGGGTGATGCAAACTGCCCACCACCTTTATTGAAGGTGAGCTTCCATTCCTCCAGTTTATCTACACCTGGTTATGTGGGAGAAATGCCCAGAGGATTACCAGAGAATCCAGCAATTCAATTCAATTAAATTTTATTTGTATAGCGGTTTTTACAACAGTTTTACAGAATGAATGATAAATAGATGAATGAGTAGGTCCCTGATGAGCAAGCCGAGGCGACAGTGGCAAGGAAAAACTCCCTAGAGTGGGATTAGGAAGAAACCTTGAGAGAAACCAGTCTCAACAGGGAACCCATTCTCATTTGGGTTGAACAGAAATTAATGTATGAGTGTGTAAGTGTGAGTGAAAAAAGTTCTGGTGGCTGGAAATAGGGTAACGTCCGAAGTCATCGCGGGAATGTGATAACCAACCCGATACACGACGCTCCCGATCCAATGTTGGCACGTATACCTCAACAGAAGGGAGGGGGGGAGGGGGTAGAGGGGAAAATGGTTATATATTGTATAAATGGTATTGAGGTTGTAAGATACTGATATAGTTCAGTGCAGGAAAGTACTCCGGCCAAACTAACTAGTACAGCCTAACTAAAAGGAGAACCAGAGGGAGGCACAGACATGAGGGATCCCTGATA
>JAOTRA010087791.1:0-12203 GCA_026260255.1 Pseudolaguvia tuberculata | reverse complement strand
GCAACCCTCCCCATTTATCCAGGCTTGGGACCGGCACTAAGAATGCACTGGCTTGTGCAACCCTAATGGCTGGGTTCCGCAAAGCCTTCTCCTGCACATCCCAAAAATTCTCTATAGGGTTAATGTTTCATGCTCCTTTTTATAACATTTTGTGAAGATGAAAACACACACACACATGTATATTACACTATGATATTTGTGTGTCCAGGTTTTGCTCTTTTGGGTGGACATCCATGCTTCCTCGCCCCTCAGGATATTCACTTGGGTGTAAATGAAAGCACAAAAGACACAGCCAGGTTAAAGTTGAATTCATCCATGCACAGATTTGCAAACACATCCTCAGCATTGAAATGTGTTAAATTTATCTGTATTCACCCGACACACTTGTGGGCCTATGTTGCAGAGTGCTTTCGAGACTGACTGACATTTTGTTAGCTCGAGTATACAGTCACTCAACTTTGGAGCAGTTGCACAGGGAAGCATCAATACCAATTATTAATGGCCTCTCTGATTTTTACCATCCGATACAGATAATAGCTGATCTTCTTACGCTGCAGGTACACACACACAGGCAAAGTTGTTTTGCTGGCATTGGCAGTTTCCTTATTCTTTATCATCATTTGTTGTAGGAGCATTTTGGGTCATTGAAGGGTCTGACGGTGTGTTGGATAGGTGATAGTAACAATGTCCTTAACTCCTTTATGATGTCATTGCCCAAACTGGGCATCAGTCTAAGAATAGCCACACCAAAGGTAAGCCCCAACGTGTCTTTAAAAATAATTTGCACATTCTCAGCGCACAAGAAAATCTATGCAGCGCATAACATAAAATTCAATAAAAAAATAAATAATATAAAATTGATATCATTTTCTGTACCATTTTTTATTTTAACAAGTGTCTAGCCAATGATACGGTAAGATTCACTTACTCTACGCAGCTAATCATAGCATTGACAGTGCTTGTGTATGTGCACTGCCTACACGCCTAAAGATGTGAAAAATAAAGTAAAATTTATGGAGATTTATTTATGGATATTAATTAGAATTAAATAATTAAATGTTTTACAGACAGAGGTACAGTAATTTATACTGTATCACAAGCAACAGCACAAATGTCATTGTGCTAAATATCAGTGTTTTAATGTGAACAAAATGTTATGAAAGGTGTATCATTTCTTCCAGAACAGGACCTCACTTAGGCCAAAGCAGGACTCTCACATATAACATACTACACATCTCATAAATAACATGATTTTTGTCTTTTTCATTTTTAGTGTGCCAAATTACTCACATTAAAAGTAAACTAATAAGTGCCCTAATTAGATTTTTTTTTTAAATAAGCCATGTAACTTGCTATGATCCAAGGTTTTGAACAAGTGTGATACTAGTGCGTTGCCACTGCGTGCACACCTGATGTTGTTCACCATGGTCCTTGGTGTGCACAGGGAGCTTGTGCCCAGACACAAGAAAAATTAGAGGGAACATTCAGTGTTTGTCTAAACAAATGTATGTCTACATTATAATATTTGTAGCGAATATTATTAACATATGTTGTTCGACAAAGGGTTATGAGCCAGCTGATGTTGTTACTCAAGAGGCACAGTGTCTTTCAAATCAGGTGATTGAAGAGATCTTGTTAACACAATTTTTCCTCACATTAACACAATTTAACGTTTACAATTCCTGAATTTAGTTTCTAAGAAACCACAATTTCTGACTAAATTCTGCATTATGCATTTGAATAAGCAATAAATTTCAGCATTGGAATTATGCTCTGGATAAAGCAAGACATGGTTTTGGATTTGTGAATAATTTGTGTTGTTAAATCTATTTGTGTATACATTGTAGTTTGGGACAGAGTTGCACTTGTTTTCAGACCCTTTGGAGGCAGCCAAGGGCAGCAATGTGCTTGTGACAGACACATGGATTAGCATGGGTCAAGAACATGAGAAGAAGAAGAGAATGAAGGACTTCCATGGCTATCAGATCACTATGCAGGTAACTTAAAAATGTCTTTATTTTCTGGTATGTGACTATATTCAGCATCTCATTTAATCTACAGGTAGTTTGGCATTACTAATTTGTGTCTGTTCTGTAATCTGGCTTTCAGACAGGAAGTGTTGCTGCACCAGACTGGACATTTTTGCACTGTCTACCACGAAAGTCAGAAGAAGTAGATGATGAAGTTTTCTACTCACATCGCTCATTGGTGTTTACTGAGGCTGAAAATCGTAAATGGACTATCATGGTAATAAGGATGTGTGTTGTTTGAGTGTGTTTCTTTGTGAGAAATCTATTAAATTTGTTTTTTTTCCTCTGTAGGGGTTGATTGTCTGCATCCTGACTGATTATGCTCCTCAGATCCCTGAACAGAAACTATAATTTTTTAGAACTGAACTCTAAAGAATGCAACACAGAAGTCTATGTCAGGATTCTTCATCCTAACTCATTTATTCATTAGTAGTCTTGGTCATCACTGCCCAGAAATACTAAGCACAAAACAAATTTAAGCTATACCCTACTTTGACTTTTTAGTGAAATTTTTAAACAATATTTAAGTTCAAATTCAAGGTAAAATTTTGCAGAATGAAAAATATTTTGTATAGATTTAGTTTTGAAAGAACAGCTACAGAGCTTAAATAACCAAACAATTATTTGAACTGTACATAGAAATAAACATTGGAATATGCAATAGCATCTGTAGCCAGTGCACTGCCTAGTTTTCCTGTCTGATGTAGTGCAACGCTTCATAGGTACATATTTTTATTGCTATGTTTACCCAAACGGTCTGTATCTTATTGATGTAAGGATGCCATTTTACTATATAATTTATAGTGGTAGAACAGGACACTTTCGGATATACTTGAATTGCAGGTATAGGTGGTCAGATGATTTCAGCATTATGAAATTTTGATCAATCTTTCCTTTGAGAGTTACATTTCTAACATTTGTAAAATACATTTTACAATCTATTTACACCATATTGCCAAATGCGCTTCAGGAAGAATGGTCAAAAATTCCCCAAAACACACTCCTAAACATTGTGGACAGCCTTCCCCGAAGAGTTGAAGCCGCAAAAAGTGGTCTGACATCAAATTGAATCCTATAGATTAGGAATAGGATGTAACTTAAGTTTATATGTGAGTCAGTGCAAGTGAGCGAATACTTTTGGCCATATTGTGTATCTAAATTATGATTTATTCTTTTGAGTTTTTATTCATCTTACCCGCTTATTTCCTAACTTGGGGTCACGAGGGTCTGCTGGAGCCTATTTCAGCTGACATAGGGTAAGATGCAGGGGTACACCCTGGATGGGTCACCAGTCCATCGCAGGGCCACACGCAGAGAAATAACTACACTCCTATTGATAATCTAGAATCACCAATCAACCTAATGTACATGTTTTTGGACTGTAGGAGGAAACCGTAGTACCCAGAGGATTCCCATGCAGGCGCAGGGAGAACATGCACAGAAAGATCCCGGCCTGGCAATCAAACTTTAGACTTTGTTTTGAGGAGACCGTGCTAACGTGATAACTCTTAATTTTGAATGCAGAAATTTTAATTTATTTGTTTGTTTGACCTCAAGATTGGATTATAGCAATGCTTTATTGAATGGTTGTTCTGCACAGCTAATACATCTTCCACATCTGTCTCGTTTTTGCTCTCCATTTTAAGTCATTGGAGATCATTTTATCTGAACAGCCTATAATTTTTTGCACCTCTGTATAGGTTTTCCCCTGCAAATGGAAATGTTTTTGCTAGTGAGGAGTGTGTTGAGAAGGTGGAGAGAGTATTTTGAGCAGTTAATGATGTGTGAAGATGGTGAAGCAGGATAGGATTAGTAAGGCAGAAGTGAGAGCAGCTATTAACAGGATGAAGAGTGGAAAGGCGGTTGGACCAGATGACATTCCAGTAGAAGCATGGAGATGTTTAGGAAAGTTGGCAGTGGAGTTTCTGACTGAATTGTTTAACAATTGTTTTTAAGAATAAGGGAGATGTACAGACGTGCAGTAACTACAGGGGAATCAAGTTAATGAGTCACACCATGAAGTTATGGGAAAGAGTAGTGGAAGCCAGGCTGAGGGAAGAGGTAGCCATCTGTGAGCAACAGTATGGTTTCATGCCAAGGAAGAGTACTACAGATGCTATCTTTGCTTTAAGGATGTTGTTGAAGTATAGAGAAGGCCAGAAAACGTTGCATTGTGTGTTTGTGGAAGCGTACGACAGGGTTCCAGGAGAGGAGTTGTGGCATTGTATGAGGGAGTCAGGTGTCGCAGAGAAGTATGTGAGGGTGGTGCAGGACATGTGTGACAGCAGTGAAGTGTGCGATAGGCATGTCTGACTGGTTCAAGGATCCCATGGAATTCGACCAGGCAACGGATTACCTAGAATCTACTCCGTGTTATACCTTAGATAACAATCGGACCACCACTGACATCTCCGCAGCCACAGCCTGCAGTAGTGAGGACTTCAGGAACTTCTTTAATGACAAAATTGTGAAGATTAGGCAGACAATTCAGACTGCTAAGATACTTAACTAGCTCTGATGATTTAGAACGCGCTACGCTCTTAAAGAATTTCTGTACCATAGAAGAGATTAATTTCACTCATCTCTTCTGCAAAATCATCAACCTGTATGATAGATCCGATGCAAACCGAATTCTTTAAGCATGTGGTTCCGTCTGCAATAGAACCCTTACTGAAAATAGTTAATACTCTACTCAGCCGTGTGTATGTCCCTTAATCATTTAAACTAGCAGTGATAAAACCACTAATTAATAAACCTGACCTCGGCCCTAGTAAGGTGTCAAATTACAGGCCAATGCCGGATCTTCCTTTTATTTCCAAAAGCTTACAAAATGTAAGCACAGCAACTATGTTTGTATCTACAGCAAAATAACGTTCATGAATTTTATCAATCAGGATTTAGGCCTTATCACAGCACTGAGACAGACACTTGTCAAGGTAGTAAATTGGCTTCTGGGCTGCGTCTCTCTCCTAGTTCTATTGGACCTTAGTGCAGATTTCAACACCATAGATCATAACATTCTCCTAAATAGATTAAAGAAGGTAATGGGTATAAAAGGCCTGGCTCAGGTCCTATTTAACAGACCAGTATCAGTTTGTAGATTTAAATGGCGTAAACGCAATGTGCTAACGCCTTAATTATAGGGTTCCCAGAGCTTGGTGCTCGGTCCCCGACTATTTTCATTATATATGCTCCTACTCGGGAACTTGATCCGTAGACATGGTGTTAGCTTCCACTGTTATGCCGATGACACACAGCTGTACATTTCAGCTCGACCAGATGCGGAACGTCACTTAGATAAACTGGAATAATTTGTTAATGACATTAATTCATTATCCAAACTGGATGTTAAGCAACTTCCTGCTGCTAATTCCAGAAAAAACAGAGGTTCTTTTTCTGGGACCGCAGGTAGCCAGAGACAAGTTTTCTAATCTCACTTTAACATTAGATGGCCTGTAGCATCAAGTGCAACAGTCAAAGACGTGGGTGTGATCTTAGATTCCAATCTTTAATTTAATGCCCATATAGATTGTTGGAAAAATACTTGAGCAAATGGGCGTGAGCAATTAGATATATAGTTTGATGAAAAACTAATCATAAATTAAGTATAACATATTAGGCGTAGCACTAAAATAAAGGAATAAAAGGAAACTAAATATGAAGAAGAATAGACAGTGTGCTATCAGAGATCTTTAAAAACTGGATAAACTTAGCTGAGGGTTAAACTAAAAAGTAACTAAAATAAAAATACTAATACAAAAATGACACCAGAGACACTGTGGTACTGAAAGGGAATATCTTTATTGAAAGAGCCCCATTATTAGTCAATTGGAACGATGTCTTCATCAGAGGAAGCAACAGCAAGAGAGAAAAGAGATGAAGGCAAGGAGACGACTGAGGGAGATGACAAGCCGTCATCCGAAAACAGGGGTGGTGGCAGTATGGGAAGAGGAGACACACTTAACTGTCGGTTTGTGACAAGGCACACTGCTGAAGTATTTTCTTCTAAAGTGCGCAAATTGATGAGTTGGTCTAGAAAAATACCTCTGGTTAAGCCGGTCAGTTGAGAACGGCACACTCGCATGATGAACTCAGGTTTAGCAGTTAAACGAGATAGAAAAAGAGAGAGAAATACATAAAATAAGTGCGTACCACTTTGTCATGTTGTTCTATAAAAATACTGACTTAAAACTTAGTTATTAATTACTAAATGTGTGAACTTGAATACTGAATTAAAATAATCATTAAAAGAATATAAAATAGGTGATTCTAGTGTGAACTGATAAAAATCATTAAGAATTGAACTGAATAGGTGATTTCACAAATATAATTTAGAAGTAGTTCAAATAACAATAAAAAATACATAAAACTTATATATAAAAGAGAATATATAAAATTAAAGTATATAAAATTAAAACGTACGCATCTTTGGTGGGTAATATGTCAATAAATTGGAGTTCTCTCTATTCTCACCTTGGACTCAAGAATTTTCATTATTTTAAGAAGTTTATGATTTTCTTTGACAATTGAATTTGGACATAGCGGAAATTGGTCTATCTTCAGTCACCTCTACTGATGTGTCTGAGCAGAGAGAGGCTCTGAGTTCCGAAAAGATAATATTACTAAAATAGCATTCTTTCACCTTTGGAATATCGCTAAAATTAGGAATATTCTGCCACTAAATGATGCAGAAAAACTAGTCCATGCCTTCATCACGCCCAGGCTGGATTATTGTAACATCCTGTTTTCTGGATGTCAAGCAAAGCTTATAAATAAACTTCAGTTAGTTCAGAACGCAGCAGCAAGAGTCCTTACTAGGACCTAGAGATGCGAACATATCACCCCTGTTCTATCCATGCTGCATTGGCTCCCAGTAAGATACCATATAGATTTTAAAATACTACTTTTAACGTATAAAGCATTAAATGGTCTTGCATCTCACTACCTTAGTGAGCTGGTGGTGCCCTATGCTCTGTCATGCCCACTTTGTACAAAGGATGAGGGCTATCTGTCAGTGCCAATTGTGAATAAAGTTACAGCAGGGAGCAGAGCGTTTTCATATAATGCCCCAAAATTATGGAACAGTCTACCAGTTTATGTCCGAGAATCAGGCACAGTCGCAGTATTTAAATCTATATTAAAGACCCATTTATTTAGTCAGGCACTTCAGTGTTAGTCCTCTTTAGATAAAGGAGCAGACTGAGGTGACT
Source organism: Pseudolaguvia tuberculata (assembly GCA_026260255.1). Classification (NCBI taxonomy): domain Eukaryota; kingdom Metazoa; phylum Chordata; class Actinopteri; order Siluriformes; family Sisoridae; genus Pseudolaguvia; species Pseudolaguvia tuberculata. The sequence goes on along the minus strand of JAOTRA010087791.1, from coordinate 4,963 downwards.
CATAGATATTGAATATTATGGTGATCTGATGCTGTCCAGCCACACTCTCCCCGATCACTCGTTGGTCTGGTTGCCTTACATATCAGGTATCTCTCATGTCTGTGCCTCTCTCTGGTTCTCCTTTTAGTTAGGCCGTGTTAGTTAGTTTGGCCGGAGTCCTTTCCTTAATCCCAGGCCTGGATCCAGGGTGGGGCCCCAGTTGCGCCATACCGGGCGACGTCACTGGCCTTGTTTTACACTACTCATAAGGGGTGGATTGGACTGCGCTTTGTCTGGTCTGTCTCGTAGGACCAGATTGTCTTGGAAGACCCTACTGGGGGCATGTAGCCCCCGACAACATAGCTCCTACAATCCTTCAGGCACTCACACCCCTCCACTATGATAAGATGGCAGTCTATGGAGAGTCTATTTTTTAATGATTATTTTAATTAAGTACTCAGGTTCACACAGTTACTAATTAAATAAGTTTTAAGTCAGTATTTTTATAGAAAACTATGACAAGTGGTACGCACCTATTTTAAAATTTTAAGTTCCCTGCTAAACGTAGGGAATACATAATGCGAGTGTGGCATTCTCAACTGGCCGGCTTAACTGTGGAAATTGGTATTTTTGTAGACCATCTCAACAATCTGCATACTTTAGAGGAAAATGTAGTACGCCTTGTCTTTCCTCCCCGAAACTGTGAACCACCTCCCTCAGTCATTTCCTCTCTGTCACCCCTTTCCTCACCTGCTATTGCATTCCCTGATGAAGACATCATTCCAATTGATAAATTGTGGGCTTCTTTTAATAAAGGTGTTCCTTTTTTGCACCACTGTGTCCTTGGTGCCATTTTTTGTATTTTATCTATTCTAATTTGTTTTTAAACACGTAGATGTTTCTTTAATGTTTTACAATCTTTTGTAGCACACTGTCTGTATCTTTCGTATTTTCATCATCATAGTTAGCTCCATTTCATTTTCATTTTAGTGCGACACCTAATACGTATATATTTTAGTTTATAATTACGGTTTCATCAGATTTATAAATTTGCTCACGCTGCCCTTATTTTAAGCATTTTTCCAATAATTTCCTACATTGTTGCTGGGTATTTTAATCCCTTTAACTTGAGAACAGTACTGCCAAAATTTCATCATCATATAACATTGGATCATGTCTACACATATATAACCAACATATATATAACTCTCCTCCACCTAGGACTATCTGATCATCTCTGATTGTTCCTACTACCCGTGCCTGTGTGGGTTTCCCCCGGGTACTCCGCTTTCCTCCCACTGTCCAAAAACATGTACATTAAGCAGATTGGTGAGTCTAAATTGGCCATAAAATCCCAGCCATTAGGATGGCACAAACTAGTGCAGCCTTAGTGCCGGTCCCAAACCCAGATAAATGGGAGGGTTGTGTTAGGAAGGGCATCCAGCATAAAACCTTGCCAAGTCGAATGTGGCAACTCCTAACAGTAGCAGCCGAAGGACAAAAATAATTCTCTCCTCGTTCCAGTCTATCCTTTATGAGACTATTGAAGACAAATCAGCTTTTTACGGATATAATGAAGAACTGCTGTTGTTATGCAGTAGTTACCAGCTGTATTAGTGTCTGGTATGGTACTTGTTCTTTGTTGGACCGCAAAGAGCAACGTAGAGGGTGGTGAAAATTGCCCAACGCATAATTGGGACCCCACCTCCTGCCAATGTGGACTTTTACAAGAAGCAGTGTGAAGAGATTAGTTTACCTTCTTTCCTGTAACTTGTTTTATTGTGTGTTATTCTTTATGATTGTGTACATGTGTTCTCTTCTTTGTGTTACGCTTCTTCTGCTGCACTCAGTACATCTCCACAGCACACACACTGAATAAACTGTCATGACAAAGTTCTGATGTTTGTTCTATGCGTGATTTCCCCGAGCGCTCGTATTTCCTGACTTGTGATTCGAGACTCCAGAGACACGCCGGCAAAACGAGAGGCGAGGAACAGAGCAGTGCAGCCATAAATTCTTACACAGTGTCTGCGTAAGGTTCACACCGTCATTAACGATACCTCTCACCCTGCACAAAAACTTTTCTTTCATTCCCTCTGGGAAAAGGTTCCAATGCTTAAAAGCCAAGTGCAGCAGGCAGAAGAACAGTTACATACACTAATTGTAATAGCCCAAACACAGAAAGCAGAACACAAGTGCAATTTATTTATTTACAAGAACATATACATGGCATGAACAAAACTATGGCTCATAGCATAATACAAACATTACTTGCATGAACATGAACTAGACATGACACATAAACTTGGTATACTTGACTAAATCTAAATTCAACATGAACAACATACACTAATAATCAAATTAAATGCACATGACAATTAACAAGACAGGACTTATATAGGGGTATTCCAGAAAGTTTTAGGGTGAGGAAGTGGATAACCTCAGCTTTCGGTTCCAAAAACAGAGGTATCTTTCAGGATATGCTAAGTTGCCATGGCAACTTATACTCTAAACATAACTTGCCCCGGAGCTGGTTTAGTTCCAGATTAGTTCGTTTCAGAGAAGTGACGGGAAATGGCGTGTCCGTTTGAAGATGATTTAGTGGACGAATAAGCACAGAGTCTTTCTGCCGTGAGAGAATTATAATACCACGTATCGATGTGTTTTCTTATCCAGATGAATATTTGCTGGAGCGGTACCGGTTTTCAAAAGAGTCATTCATTTATTTAAAGAATCTTTTGAAGCTGTTTATATGGAATGTGACACATCATAAAGTTAGCACCCAACACTTTTGTAGAACATCAGTGATGCCGAACATATGGGAAAGGTAACTGTGTGTGGGGCAGTTCGGACAGTAAGTCTTGCACTCAAACGCCTTCTGTTTTCTGGCCATAAATACCTGATAATCATTAAAGAGGAATTTCATAGAATAGCAGATTGTCCTTTCAATTAGTTTATTTCACACAGTTTCAATTACACAGCACTACTTTATCAATATATCCATACTGTATACAGTCACAATTATTACAATGTTTCTAATTGTATATCCTCTAATGTCAGGGTTCCAAAATGTGATTGGGTGCGTTGATGGTGCATTGACAGTCCTAGTAAAGCTCCTTCAATGAAGCTATGAGACTATGTTAATAGGAATCATATGCATAGTATCAATGTGCAGGTAAAAATATATTATATCTTTAAAATCGTTTGGTGTGTAAACCATTAAATCGTACTGATTACTGTTCCCCAATAAATAGGTAATATGTGATGCCACAAACATTGAAGCCAAATGGCCAGGGTCTGTACATGATGCAAGAATTTTTAGGGAGTCATCGTTGCACCCCAAATTTCACCAGGGTATAACTTATTTACGTTTTTTATTCACTGTCATGCAATTAATGTTCTGTAAATTATATACTTTACCTGCCATTATAGGACAACTCAATGGTTACTTGCTGGGGGACAGAGGGTATCCTTGTCTGCCATTTCTGATGACACTCTACCCTGAACCTGGGCCTGGATCACAGGCACAATTCAATGGCTGTTTGTCAAAGGCTGTTTGTTCTTTATTTATTTCTTTATTTGATGTAATAAAAAAGTTAATTTATTCCTTTATATTCCATTCAACAAATGTTCACATACTGTTTCTCACCTTAAGCTGGTGCTCCATCAATTCAATTTCAATGTCAGTTTTTTAAATTTGCCTGAAAAGATAGACTTTATACAGCTCTTCGGCAGACAACTACAAAGACAAAATAATTTCACATTGAAATTTTAAGTTTGTAATACAAACACAGACTAAACATGATAGCTGCATATATATTTATTTATTTTTAACTTAAAGAGCTGTATATTCTTCTAACAATACAGATACTGTTTATTTCCAGATATAGTAATTTTTATTACTATATAGTTTACATCTATTTCTTTACTTACATTTTATTGTTTTATTTTATTTTGTATTCCTTTTGTCGAAGGTCGTGGAAAAGCAGACTTCGTCTGCTGACGCTGAGCTAGGGGCGGAGCTTTGTCTGCTGATGCTGAGCAAAAGGCTGAGCTTTGTCCATCACCTTACATAGCCCCCCTCTTTAAAGGATGTCTCCTGGCGTCCTCTAAGGCACAGCCCTATAAAACACATCAAACAAACAAAAATAAATAAAACAAAACAAAACACTTCCAAAACCAAAATACAAAAAAACCCCATGTAAGCCTGGGAAACAGATACACGGGAAGTAGAGACAGAAAATAGCCAGGCAAAACAGGTCAGGGTACCAGGGAGCAAGCGTGACGGGGGAAAAATGGAACACGGCAAAAGCCAGGGAACACAAGAGGGACAGAAACCAGAGTAAGAAAGGGAGACCGGGGGAAAAGGCACACACTCGAAACACAGACAAGAGCAAGGGCGAAGAAACACAGACAGGGGCCAAACAAGGAACCGAGGAAGGGGATACAGAGAAATGGAGAAAAAAGAAAGTTAACAAAATGAGACAACAAATCGACAGAAACAACAACAACAACAATAACATTTCAGGGCGATCAGGGCATAGGGAATAGGGGATTGTGACGCCCTCCTCCGAGATGAGCGTCTACAGCGCACGGGCTTGGCTGCACTTAAGTGCTCTTGCGCAGCTGAGTCTCGTCAAGTGCTGATTTGAACTGTCATCTTTTACATAAATATCACGACGCTAAACATGGGGGCGACGCTTCGTCTGCTGACACTGAGCAAAGGGCAGAGCTTCGTCTGCCACCTTACATAAACCCATCAATACTATACTATATTTGTACATATTTTTCTGTTCATTTGTCTGTAAAGTTTGCATATAGACTGTATAATAATATATTCATGTGTGGATTTGTTTCTCATAGTTACCCAGCTGTAAATAAATTTATATGTGTATCCATACTAATTCATAAACCCAGCCATTAGGGTTGCACAAGCCAGTGCATTCTTAGTGCCGGTCCCAAGCCCGGATAAATGGGGAGGGTT